>KZ308486.1:0-19820 GCA_000376725.2 Ladona fulva | reverse complement strand
CTCTCTTCGTTATTTATCTCTGAAACAACACTCATTTATCTCGGGATGCGTATTCCTTGCGTATCAATTAATTTATACATAAACAATACTTTTGTCATATTTTTACGTCCGGATAACTGTTTTCCTCCCCTATTGCACGCTCCGATTCCAGTAATGCATACTTCTAATTATTGTTTAACAAAAGGTTAAATACTAACAAAACTATTGCATTCTATCCAGCAACAACAATAACAATTAATTATGAGAAATCTCAGCCTTGCCCTACAACCAATTGATCGCGTGTCGTTACTAAATCATCGTAGCACCCAGCCGCCGCAGACCAAATCGTCGCGGACCAAATCGTCGCGGGACCAAATTGTCGTGGGACCAAAACGTAGCGGACCAAAATTCCGGGTGCCATCAGCAATCATTTTGGCATCATAACGCTATCATTGATGCTCAAGCCCGTTGCCATTAATTATGGTTACGTAAACATCAACCTAATCTATACATATATATGCATACACAGATAATTTTAAAAAATAATTCATACACAGATACATACATGATTTAAAATGAGGATAAAATTCATTGGATCAGAAATCATATTCTGGTGACAATGAGTAATCAAAATTTCCGGGAATGTATAGGATGCATCCATAAAAATTGAATGACAGAGAGCAGAGTTTGATAGCCCATTAACTTATGGTGTAACATTTCCTGCTGAAGTACAACAATACCCAGTGTTTTTATAGCCTAGCTTCCGTAGGTGGACAGCTATAGACGGCTGAATATCTCCATTTTACGACTTCGTCTATATAAAGAATCGTTAAATCTCTACAAAGTAGTCATTCAAGAGATTTGTTTACAAATTATAATTTCAAAGATAAAAAGTAGAGGTACTTTTTCGCGAACTGGTTAAAGGAGGACTTTACCAAAGAATGCATACTTTTGGATGATTCTTGTTGGACAACTTTCGCGTACACGATGAATAACGCCTTTTCGTGACCTTTTCAAAATTTATATATTCTGCAATAATCTATTCTTGGAAAATCGATTTCTGGATTTTCTTGAGCAAGAGGGAGGAAAAGTTCTCGCCTTTAAAATATTTTCTATTTTATAGTCTTATGTTATTGATTCTCCCCTGTTCCTCGATGCTAGAAAGAAAGTGTAAAAATATCCGTAGGATAAACATGGCAGAATAGATCATTATTACCTACCCTATAAAGGTTTACGTTTTTATGGAAAAATGTAGAATTAGCCAGATGATGTAATTCCTGAAAATTTTTATAGTATCATCAAAGAATAAGAATTCAATTTAATCACTTAAATAGGGAACTTGGTTCGGAAAATTCAATAACTGCGAATCTGGTTCAACCTCTGCCAATCATGTTCATAGAAATATAATAAATCAAAAACCACGCAAGGATATCTCAAATCTCCGCTATCTAATACATCAACCATCGGGATTATTATAATTGCTGATAATAGCTCCAACCTACATAACTTGACCGGAAGAATATTTAACAATCCTACCGGTAAAAAATGTCCCTTTTAAACGTCGATAAATATGTAATATTATTACATTCAAGGTTTGTGACAGCTATAAATAAGATAAAAGTTATTTGTAGAAGAAAAAATGTAGCCACCCAGAAAAGCTCATCGTTTAAATAATCAACTGATTTTAACATTTCTTATTCGCAGAATTCGTATTCGCAATCTCTCTGCAAGAATAAGCTTAGGCGAAAGTGTTTTACATAAAATCGCACGTATCTTATTATCCCGTCAGCTGCCAAAAACTCTGTTTTCTCAAACGAGTGCAGTCCAGGATTTAGATCGTAATTCTCAATGAATCGTGCTATTTCCTTTCCTTTCTTTAATTTTGACCATTTCCATTACTAGGGAATTGTCCTTTCTTGGCTTGGAAGGAGAAAAGATAAAAGAAGAATTACATTAGCGAAGGAGGGCTTCATGAATATATTCATATGATCGTTTATAATCATTAAATACAAAAACAAGTCTCCTTTCCAGTTTCTTGTCTTCAATAATCAATGTGGATGTAAAATGTATTCTCTCGTCAATATTTAGTATCGTTTAAATCAACTAAATACGAATCTTTACATCCAACATTCAGGGAGGTCGTGGATTGAGGTGTAGCGATAATTCTCCATATAATTTCATTGCAGAGTATCACCGCCAAAACTTGGTCGAGGAGATGCATATATGTTCACAGGGATCGACCCAAAATCGCAGCGAGACAGGATTTCGACGGAACTCGGAGTACATCTGATGCACCGAATACTTCACCGTTGACGTCACCGGGAAAAATCTCCTCCATCCCCAAAATACAGTCGATTTTGAATGGGAGTATAAAAGGTAATGGAAAGGGTACATATACGGATACGTGGGCTGTATTTGGAGCGCGTGGAAGAGGGGAGCACGGCATACCAAATGCACGGGGGGAGTGAATATCGAAAAGAGAAGAGGACGAAGCAATCAGGGATGCGCGCGAGGTTTAATCGAGTCTGCAGCGGGGATTGGGTTCGAGACCGGATCGACAATGAACTCACCTTGATTATCTCTCTTCAGCCCGATACGGCTGCTACGTCAATGTGAGCAACTAACTGGGCGGAGACGAATTTTTGGGATGACGAGTTCCGATGGGGAGTCGGTGGTGTGCGAAAGGAAAGGGCGGTCTTCCATGGACGTGTCCGGAGTCCGATCCGAATCGGGATGACACTATCGCTGAAATCTGAGCGAGAGAACGTATCCCTCATCTCAGATGCGACTATTTACAGAGATGCCGGCCCCTTGGATAATGATAGGGGTGCGCACGGTAAGTACAGAGGTACCTGAGCTAATGAGGATGAATCGTTCCGAAGTCACCTTCGTTACTGAAAATGCGAATTACCACTGGTAAAATACGCATGGACGCTACCTTAAAAGTGCAATGCTCCTCTAAGTAAGAATGGACAGCACATGGCATGTTTCGATGATTTTCGTAGCATTACGTGCAGGTATCGATTAAAATATATTTCAGTCAAGACAGCGGAAATTTTTCGCTCGACGTGTACATTGCTATCCGAGGATACAGTTATTTAATTGGATGTGGTAACATAGTGGCTAATTTAGCTGTTTTCGCTAAATTTAGCGACATTTCCTTCTTTAGCTACCTCTCTCCTGTTTTGACGACATCTCGTACTCTATATAACATGTTCGATGACTCCGACCCTCTTCTACCAACTCTTGACACCATATGTTTTACTTATTTTAAATTAAAATAGCGTTTCGATCGATAAAAGACGTAACAGTCATACTATTAAATTTAAGTTGCATCTTTTCATACTTTGCGTTATGTTGACCTACCACAAAGCCATGCCAAAAAGAATTAAGAGCTACTTTGTTTTTCAAATACATTTTAAGGACATTTCTTTGTATTTTAGGGACTTTTTAGCTCCTTTTCAGGGTACATCTAGCGACATTTTCAAAAATAAATTGGCATCTACGTGTAGTAAAGAGAGTTAATATATTATGCAAACTATTATTGAACTGGCTGAAATACCAATTGTAACAGTAAAGAACACCTAATTATAGTAATAGTATATAATAAAGGTAGTTACTTTTATATTATTAACATTTAATGAAGCTCGAAGATTCATCCCTTGAATCGGAAATTTTAAGCATCTGATGAAACTATGATCTAATAATCATTATATAAAGATAACATAATCCACATTCAACCACCCTCAGCATTAGCTTAAGGCGTCACGACGACTGTGACGTCTGAAAAGTACGAATTTTGGGGAGACTGATGTATCACGACAAAGTTTGCGTTCCTTCATGCCGTAAAAAGTTTTTACGATTAGAAAAAATCTATGAAGAATTACTATTATGTAGGTTACGATCACGTGGTCATCTAAAATATAAAATGCTGCCCTACCTATGCATGATACAGATGTTGGACATAGGTACGTATGATTCAGATGTGCGCCAAAAGATGGCAAGTTAGCTCCCATGTACGTTCTCCACTAACTGACAGATGACATGGGAGCAGGGACTTTTCAAAATACAGGCATCATTTTATAAAAAGTAACTTTTAGCAAAGTAAATGAACTATACGAGCATTCCTTACGGACCTGTACTTCTTTTCATCTAACCTAAGATTGGAAAAATTACTGACAGCTCCTTTACTCTGGAAGGTATCGAGCAAAGTTTTCTAGTTCTCCAGCTTGAACGAAAAAAGAAAACAGCGAAACACCACATTATTTAAGATGAGGAAAGTATGTATACTCTTCTTTCAAAGTAAACGTGATTTGAGTATATCAAGGGAGAAACTTATCGAGTTAATTTTTCCATTTAACGAATAACATTGGCAACTTGTAGTAATGATATTATGAAATTCAATCTATCAACTAATGTTACTGATATATACTGATAGTCGTGTTCAGTTCATTACCGGCACAGTTGGATAAAAGGTAAATAATTACTTAATATTAAGATAATATGAAAATGTTTCTATTACCTAATATGAGTTCGTTCGCTATTTTATTATGGTAAAAAATGACCTGCAATGTTTACTTCAAAGAGGGTGGTGACAATGCTAAGTAAATTGACATCTGACCTTTGCCTTTAATGATACATATATCATTAAATATTTTTGGATGTATATCACTTGTTACTTCCAGCAAAATCTAGTGTTTGGTAGAGATTTTTTCAAAAACTTCATTGGGAACAACACTTCACGTACAAAAAAGCAGCTCAGAGGAAAAATCGAAAACCTAAAAAAGACATCTTCTAGAAGTTTGGAGGAAACAAAAATCCTTGGAATTCCGTTACCAAGAGAAGCGAAATAGAGAAGCATGCCCTAGAAACGGTAGGCTCTTATTCTCTACGATTTAGAGAGGAGGCGAAGTTGGGGGTTTGGCGGCATTCCCTTAGTGTATCCTACATTTTATGAAGTAGCACAATATTCCTATAAATTGCGCTATAGCCTAACTAATTTACACGTTAAGTCCATTCAGTAAACTGAAAAAATACTGAATATTAATGCAGTTTTTGCACACGCATATAAAAGAGTTTTCCTAAATTTCCCTCTTTCTTAATCCAAATTCCTTAATATCTCTCATATCATAGAGAAATATTTCTGAGCACTCGAACCCCTTTTATACTGGAGCAACCTATAGACCTACCAACGAACTGGTGAATTATTAAGAATTAAAATACAGTGGATTGTCGTAGTTAACCAAAACCGTTGTTATCCAAGGCCCGATTTCCGACAACCATTCTGCACGTCAAATACGCAGGTAAAACTTATTTAAATGTCATTAAATGTGTCATTAAAGTGTCTAATTTATTCAATTATATTTACAACAGTAATGTGTCATTAATAAAATTAATAGTTATGAAAGAAGTGTTCAATCAGTCAATCTTTCCCGGAAGGTGTCGTAAACCGAAGCCGGTCGTCGTTACCCAAGATATTTTTTCATCAAAACCACTAAAAAAGTGAGTAGTCAACCAAGGCCGTCGTTAACCAAGACACCACTGTATGATTATAATATCATTTACAAAGTCGCTAGATACGTTTAAATAAATTAAATATAAAAGTGATGATGTACGAAATGCAGGTGATACTTTGTCAATAAAAGAACCTTTACATTAAATGATCCGAGTCTGACTCTCGTCATAAGTGTTCAACATTTCGGTAGGTTCATGTGCTATAATATTCCCAATTCAAAACCATTTCTTTCGCTTTCTGGTAACTTACGCCACCCTTTATATTTTCCAACAACTTTTGTCTTTGTCTTTCCCTTTGCTTTTTGCCTTGTATTCTCCCCTCAACTGCATTCTTTCATAATCCCTCTCCTCTCAATATCTGACCCATTCATTTCCTCTTTCGACGCTTAATTATTTCAAATAAAACCTTCCTTTCGCCAGAACTCCAGTACATTTATTTTCGTTTTTCTATATACCCAAGTTACTTTTTCCATTCTACACCATAACCACATCTCAAAAGCCTCTGATCTGAAGTCTTCCATTTGCAAGGTCCACGTTTCACACCTATACAGCAAAACACTCCACACCAAGGATTTAGCCAATCTTTTCTTAATTCCTTTTTCGAGTTCCTTTCACTTCACGCTCCGTAAGAAATCCATTATACGCAATACCCACATCTCGAAGGCCTCTAACCTTTTTATGTCCTCCTTTCGCAAGGTCCACGTTTCACACCCATACAGCAAAGCACTCCATATCAAGGAGTTTACCATTCTTCTCTTGGTGAAAAATTCAAGATGACCAGGGCCAGCCTCACGCAGTAAGCAAGATGCAACTGCCTCTGGAGTCGGCCTTAACTACTACCTCTACATCGGAAAGTGGAATGAACGCCTATAACTAAACTAATTAAAGATATCAACAAATTGCAATATAGTAATATTTGTAACTATTCTCTGTTCAAGAGTAATGAGATGCTGAACAACGCTGTAATTGTACATCATTACAGATATCCATCAATAGGCTAGTCATACTTACCGTTCTGACCGGGACCGAAACCCTATTAAAAGCATGACCTCAGTCAATTTTCTGCTGTCCCTGTTTCACGGAAATATTCGGAGAAAGAATACAATGTAAGGTACGAATATCTCATCGATAGAAATCATTTAAAAACAAACTTCTAGGAAGTAGTGCCGTTTCACATACTAAAACCGTCTTAAAAGTACAAGAAATTAACTCAGACTAACAATGTTTTAAGGAACGTCCCGGTTTTACCGTCTTCAGTATGTGATAAGACCCAATTTCTTACTATCAGAATATTGCAACCCTATCCAGCAGTAACATTGAATAAAATCGCGAGTAACAAATGGCTACTATAACTTACTTAGCACGGTACAATTTTAATCGACACCTACTTCGAATAAAAGGGAGTGATAAGCCAACAATTAAGGCGGATAGTTTTAAACAAATG
Source organism: Ladona fulva (assembly GCA_000376725.2). Classification (NCBI taxonomy): domain Eukaryota; kingdom Metazoa; phylum Arthropoda; class Insecta; order Odonata; family Libellulidae; genus Ladona; species Ladona fulva. Next base: position 12,883 of record KZ308486.1, on the reverse strand, counting down.
AGTTACGAAACAATATCGAAACCGTAACTGTTTAAATGAGATTCGAAAGAGAAAAAAGGTGACAATTAAGATAGCGGCAATTGCTATTTGCGGCATTGGGGCGGCCGCCCGTCTGAGACCGGTGCCGAAGATGACCTTAGATTACGGGGCAAGGGGACCATAATATTTCGTTGACCGCCTTTCGAGATTGAACAGCAAACCCGAATTTTCCGAGAAAGGGAATTCCCGCCCTTAAATCCCGATCTCAGGTTGAGGCTGTAGCGACGGAAGAGACGAAAGATCGGCTCCATTGTTTTATTCTTTGTCGGAGAGGACGGGGCTATTGGGACGCCGCCAAATGGACTCCTGGTGAAATAGCCTCCTACAGACATTCTCATGCGGCGTCGGAGAATGAGGTGAGGGCAGCGTTGGAAGAAGGAGAGAAAGTGCGAAACAGAGATGAAGAAGAGGGAGTGGCAGAATGAGGGAGGACTGACAAAGGATTTTTGGAGAGCGAAGAAAGAAAGGCGTAAGAGGCGGAACCGATTAAGAGATAAAGCAAGCTCCGAAGGTGCTTGAGCCATAGTGAAGGAAGGGAATGCGTGCGGAAGGGAGATTTAGAAAAAAGGATCGAATCCTTAATCCTTCGCCTCCGGAAGGACACGAGGCGGTAACTCTCTATTATAAAAAATGTTCCAATGCCTTCGTAATAAACTGTATCGATATAAAACGTGACTTTTCTACGCAGTTAAAAGATAGAGAAAGTGGACTAGAACTAAAAATTAGGCCGATGGCGTTCGCTCAAAATATCGACTACTATTCCAGCTTTTCGGTATTACGCAGTCCTTTCCACGCTTTTTCCGGGATCTGTAAAAATACCAATACGTGAATACGAGTGCAGACCCAAAAGACAACAAATTTTTCAGATGAAATAATAGACATGCACAGATATCTAGTAAATTAGGATAGGAAACTCGCCAATAAAAGGAGGAAAGCGGAGAAATTGTTCTATGTACCAGAGCAGCCGAATCTCACTGTTGGATCCTTACAGGAGAAATCCTTAAAAATCGATTTATGCCTCGGTTTTTCAACCAGACTGCTGTTTCGACTGAAAAAATGGAGCAATGGCTTAAGGATTCATCCTCGTATTTTGGAAGGAAAGAGTGATTTTCGTTAACTATTGTGTAGCCATATAAATGTATATATGAGAGTGTGTTGAGCCTTTACTTCTCTTGATGAAAATCGATTGTATTAAAAATCAGATTATCAATATAGCATTGTATTTGCAATATTGTAAGTGACATTTAAATATTCAAAGACGAAGGGTTAAATGTACGAAGAAACTCACCAGTCTCAATCTTGTCCTAATGAATACTATTACATCAAACTTCCGCCTATCCGACGACGAGTGCAAAGTAAGGATGACAAAGAAATATTCTCTAAAACACTCTTTCTTTCCATTAACGAACCATAATGGTGATAAACAATGCGCCTTTCATTGGGCGCGTAATCCGGCGCCTGATCATTAAAAAGAACGACTATTCCTTTACTTATGGCCAGTACAATAGCTCGATTGCCATAATTTACAATAAGTTTGACATTAACATTTACTAATCCTTTTTTAATTAATAAATAGGGTACCAGAAGGGCCATAAATCCCTCAGCTTCATAAATGGGTAATTGTTATTCGAATACATACTGGAACTCACGTCCACATTCGGGGATCACTATGGCTCCCTGTCCGGGAGTAGGATCCGTATAAATATGAATAGTTTTCGATGAACATGTTAAGTGGCCTAGTGCGATGGAATATTCCTTCATTGTACATTTCCACTAGCCACTCGTTATGTTGAAGTACACATTCTTAACCAAAAAGCGGGGTAGACAGATGATACATGTTATCCAAGGTAAAAATCCAGCCGCCTCGGGGAGATCTTCACTCCTAAGTCTAGACATGATGTGGATCACTAAATGGAGCCTGGCGATGATCCCGGGAGTCAACCGGAGCTCCAGGGTTTCCGTATTGAAATCGACGCCGATATATTCCTTCTCTTGTGTCGGACTAAACTCGCACTTCTGGTGGTTGAGGGTTAAAAACTGGTATAGAAACTGCACAATGGTCTGCACTGTGCCCGTATCCAAGAGGACGGAGACCAAAAGTTAATCGTCCAGATACACGATCAGCTTGGTGTCGAATAGCATCACTCCGGAAACGTACAGCATGCAACATAATTGCAGCATAGTAGTCTCCACAATATGAGCCCTATGAACCGTGGTGCCTTTGCAATAGTCCGCGCATATGGTTTTCCGGTCCCTCAGCTGACACGTTTTCTGTACGATTCACGTTACTATTTCTTAGGCCTCGATAGGGAACGCAGGTCATAACATTTCTGAAAGTTACCGAAAGAATACTAGTAGGGGAGACTGTGGTAATATGAGCCCCTGCCTATGATTTGGGCACTCCGCTTACCTTGATAAGCAGCAAATGCGATTTTGTGACAGTTGGAATTGCTAACTAAACTTCATTCTTCTACAAGGAAGGTGCGCTGGAGTCAGTTAACAATGTTCTGCAGTCGCGAGAGTCATCATCGTGTTATAGTGTTGAAAAAGACTTCAGAAGATAAGACTTTAAAGCAGCATTGCTGCCAATTGACTCTCTTGATATCAACAGTAGTGTACATGTTTAAATCCTTACCTTCCTGATTTTACGATTGACTTTTCTATACATGTATGTAATGACACGAATTGTATGGCTTCTTTCCCAAGATGGCAAGGGTGAGGATATGGATACATGAATGAATGAGGGCACCTATATTACAATTACAATTTCTGTTGGAAATTCCGCAAAAGCCGTTACGACCGCGAAAAACTATTCCTGGAAACCAAGGAAATGTGGGCTCACAATATTTGTACTGGGACCAAAAAGGACTCCTGTTTGTGATTTCCAATGCTTGATGTAAATTTGATGACCAATGCTTGCTGTAAATTTAATGTCATTGTCAATATTTTTGAATCTTTCAAATATAAATCACATGTTTCACCAGCTATTTTTGTATTTCGTACAACAAAAGTATCATTAACAGTGCTGTTTTCCTACGTTCAGAATAGAATTTCATGTCCTTACATGTAGGGGTCCATATTACCAATAGAAAAGTTTCGTGAGTGAAAATGCATTACTCAATAAAAATACTCAAATATTTGACATTAAAGTCGATATTATATGCCTAGCACTAGGAAAGAGACTGTTGCCATATCAAAGCATATCAAGACACATTCTGGAAAAGATTTGGACCAAAAAAGTGAGAGCCCACATTACCACCTTTTTCTCTAATTTAAAAGATCTTCATTCAAATTGTTTCTCAGCAACCTTTCGTATTTGCTATTTACATCTTTCAACTCTACTCGGACGTATGACGGTCCCCCTCACATACACCAAAAAAATTCCAGCAATCATACCTTGCTTCCATACTTAATCCCATCGCAAATACGTAGGATCTGATTTATTACTCCAATGGAAGTTTAGACTGTAAGATGGTGGAACGAATGTTGTGTGTGTTTCGAAGATGTGAATTCTTAGTCTTTTAAAGTTTGATGGAGAAAATGTTGATTGAATTAAATTAAATCACAACAATCGCACATTTTCTCATGAGTACGATAACTTCCCGAACTTCCAAAAATAGTTGGCTATCATTTAATTCGTTAACAACAAAATGCCATGTATGTACACGATGAGATTCATAAGCAAGGAGTAGAGTGCTCATATTCGATTTTATGATATAGATAACGGCAATGATAGTTTAAAAGTCCTGAGGTGTTCTATCTTCCAATTATAACCATATTTTTCTCGATTAAATCACAGTCCATGCCGCAGTTTGCAGTAAATCTGTTATAAAATCTTAGTATTCGATCGAATTATATGTGAATCGTATTTGATGGTGAATACTTTGAGGTATCCATTTCTTTTAAAATTGCTACTATACTCATTGTTATTATTATGGCGTAATTCTTTAAATGACTTTCTGAAGTAGTTCCTAAATGTTGACTACCGGACCCTGTATTTCGTAAATTTATTTATTTCATAAACAGAATAACTTAACAGTGTGTTTTGCTTCAACGTGAAACGAAAACAAAAGATAGAAATCGTTCCATTTCCAACTCAAAATTGAATGCGATTCACGAAGGGAAAAGCATCATCCATTTTAGAATAGCTCATCCTACTGTAACTGTTTCCATTTCAGACTCGGATGGCGAACAGGCAGTGAAGTGATACAGCGATTCCCAACTGAGTAGTATTGTTAAAAGTGCTTCGACAGCTGAGGTCATTTCGCACATAGGCTCCCACCGGGAATCGAACCCGGGACCGCTTTCATAGGAGTCGAACGCGTTGCCCACTTGGCTATCCGGGAGCCCTATTCCCAACCGAATTCCTAATCCTACCATACACCTAGTCCATTTCTAGCAGTTGAAAACTTGGAAAATGTTGGAGGCGCAAGTATTTCCGAACTTCGATCATAAAATGACTATGTATTTTCTCAACTCACGAAAAGTAAATTTCGTAAATATTATTATTATTACTGTTATGCCAAAACCTTACAAGTGGAACAATTTTCTGGTGGCAAGGATTTAACAGACAATCCCGCTTACAAATACTACTTCAAAACATTGAAACTATCAGCACAGTACCCGTTATCCTTGTCAGTCACATAAAATAACCCAATATATATGCCATTAAACTGAGCTCTAAAAGATTTTTACGCAAAACCCCGCTTCTAATATAAAAACTAAACTTAAAGGAGCATAATTTAGTTGAAACTGACATAAGATAGCTAAATATGCCGAATGACCTTTGACACAATTTCGCTTCTGGGTTGTCAGTAGACATTCCACGGCGAAAAGCACGTTTTGACCTGAATCATCTTTAAATAATGGAGCAAAATTTTTCTCCAAGGAGTAACGCATTCTTCGAAAGTGAGTGAGAGAGTATAGGCGACGAATGAGAGTAAAGAACAGGAATGAGTGTTAAGACCGAAAAAAAACCCCACGGAAAATTTATATAGAAATGAACGAAATGGAAAACTCCGCGGAATTCACGGGAATAACACGGGAAATCTTGCGGGGACAGGGGAGCAGTAAAAATGGACAACGTACGAGAGTCTTGAAACGGAGAAAATAAACAAGCGGGGGACACACACCCCCTTCCTCTCCACCTGCACCGTTTCTCTTTCTACGGCTTCCTCCTCTCCCTTTCCCGGGAGAGAGCATGCACCAATCTCGCAGGAAGATGGGCTGGGACCTTATCCACGGCCCAGAGGCCCATGTTGGGATTGAGGGAGGTAGGGAGGGAGGCTGTGTTTTTAGAGGGGGTAAGGGATAAAAGATGGGAAAGGGACCAAATGAAGTAGAGGGAGGGATGAGGGGCCAGGGATCGCACGGGAGGAGGTATAAGGCGTTGGAAGAACTACAACGAGCCAAGAGGAGGATGCAGGGGGACAAAGGGGATGAAGGGAAAAGGGATGTATAAGCGGATGAAGGAGGGATGGAGGATGGGGAAGGGATGGAGGATGGGGAAGGGATGGAGGATGGGTAAGGGATGAGGAAGTAAAGAGGAAAGGAAGATATCGGAGTGAAGAGTTCAGGAGAGATAGGGTATGGTAGGGGGAGTGACTCCGGATGGATACGTCACTGATACATCAGTTCAGAGGGATCGATTGATTGGATTATAGTGTCGAGCTTCAATTGTTGACACCTGGAATGTTAAGTTAGCCGCGAAAGAGACCATGTACGGAGAATGGGATCGGAGCGTGGGGCTGGGGACGGAAATTACTTTCGATTTGAAGAGCGATAAATGTTCAAGAACGGGCTTAGAATCATGTAGTATGTACATGCCACGATGCTTCGACTGGATGACAACCCGTACAACGAAGAATTATTTGCTGTTTTTCGAATTAGGTTAATGAATACGGTTCCGGTTGAACATTTGCTCATGTCCGCTCGAATACAAAATTTAAAGAATACAACTAAATGGATGTATCCTATTTTTATTCCTTGGTAAATAACGTGTTACTTACATGTTTTTAAGCAGAAACATCTCTTTTGTTATGGTAAGTTCGTATTAAAGTTGAGGGTTGGTCTTCCGCTATGGAATCAAAAGTTTCGCATGTTGTTTACATAAATATCTGGCCATAATCGAGATTGTTACTTACTTAACTCCAACTTTTCACCAGCTGATTGAATATAAAATGACTCATCATAAAATACATCCCTAACTATGAAAAATAATCGCTTCCAGAGCAGGAATATTTCTAATCTACAGTCTCTGTAGCGTGGCTTTACCACTTTAAAGTTTTTACCATAGCAACATTTTTACTTTTTAATGTACCGCTAAAGATTTATCTCTTCTTACGACACGCAATTTACACCGTTTACTTTATCTGCGTATTTATTTTGAACTGAAGTAACAAAAATTTTGTTAAAAATTTTTATCCAATACTGATTTAATTTCTTTGCTCATAAACGTCAATTCAAACAAACACCAGCTTATTATTTACTGTGCCACTAAGTTAGAACTCCGGTGAAGCACTTCGTAGTACACGAAAGTAGAACGGTTGGGAAGCACTGCTCTACAATATTACCCATAACAGAGAGAGCTGTAATCACTGCCGAGTTTCGGTTAACTGTTCGAAATTAATAACTGGAACTGAAGTTTGACTATGCCAGAGAAAGCACACGCAATGTTTTCATTTCATTAATTTCCGTGACATCTATGAAATGAGCCATGAAATAGCTTAATCATAAAAGTATTGGCAAACTCCTGGAATGATAAATCGATAGCAGGGGCATCAATGCTGTTGAAAGCGTTTCGTTCATATTCCAAAATTGGGCCACCAAATGTCCCGGTTCCTGAATATTTATTCGGAATGGCATGCTCGACTTAAACTGTTTACATGAACTGTAGGGCATAGCGATTTTCAACCCGTGGTTTTGATTCAGAACTTTTCCCAACCTGAATTTTAGTAAACGGAATAGAATTTTGAAGCTGTTCTACCACAGCCCAGCCTGTCGAAATCGGCCTTACTGCGTTAGTCCTTATAGTTACTATGATATTATATATAACTAGTTTTTTAACGATTATGCTTGTGATATCTAATAATACCGAATATTTTTAAACCTATGATAAGTTGTTGAGTTATAAGGTATAAGAGTTGATTGATCGAAGAACAACATACAGAAGAAACTAAACCATTTCCCATTTTTCTTCTTTTCCCTATTCAGTAATGTACAAGTGAACTAAATATTAATTACATAATATAAATAAATTATTAAATAATAAATTACTACTAATACCTAACTAAAGTACAACTTAATATCAATAGTTCGATTTCTTGACCTTTGGGACAGAGACGTTTATTGAATTCCTTAACTCCAAATGCAAAATCAATAAGACTTGATAAACAATAAGTTAGCTACCATCAAAATAACACATTCCGCATTATACAACTGTGAATGGTAAATTCAGTAATTCTAAAAATTTTCGATCGTCGATGTTATATCAATTCCGATTTTTATTTGACATCTTAAAATAAAGTTAATTTCGTCATTTTGAATTAATAAAGTACAACTTATTTTCTCTAGATGTGGCATAAATCAGAATGATAAATACCAAAACCCACGATTAAGATAAACATATTTTTAATTAAATTTCCCTCGCATTTAAGCAAGCCGTTTCCTTGTTGGAGGCAGGCAAGTGAATTCTAATTCAATCCACCTCGTCTCCTTTCGCGTAAGACCTTTAAGGTGACGGAAACGTCCGGAGGAGTTTACTTAAATTTTAACGCGAGTCATTTTTCTTCGTCATAGGTATTATGAAAGGAGTGGAATTTTAGGGGGAAATGCACCTTCCGTGACCTACTCCACAGTGCCTTTGCTTCGCTTCACGAGAAATCCCTGCCAAGGAACGCGGATTATAAGCTTTAAAGAGCTTGCTGGGGAGCGATTCGAAAAAATGATGGAAGCGCCATAGCTCGTTCCTCTCCAAAGGACAACGGCTCTTGTTCCCATAAAATTTTACGACGGAACCGTCGCTTTGTTAAAGAGCATCGAATGTCGAGGCTTCGGATGCATGTATCGCATTTGTGATAGGAAAGAGGACTGCTTACAGCGAATCGATCGATTGGAAAATCAAACCAAAACAAATGGACGAAACCAAGGAGTGGCCTGTCATAAGTCATACGTTCGCAGCTTGTGAAACGCGATAGGTGATTAAAAATAAATAGATGGATACGATAGGGTACTGATAGGCTCTGCAATGCGAAAAATACCCTAGATTTAGGATCCACAACCAATGAGATTTCTCATTTAATTTCAAAGATACCGAATGACAGGGTGAAAATAAGTCACTTGACGATCATGTTTTAATTTTTCCGCCTGAAATTTGTCTTCAAAATCAGTTCCACGTGCCCAGAATATTTTCAATTTATTGCTCTAAGTGTTTTGTAATTAATTGTTATTTTTATAAACATATATTATTACAATATAGTGCTACCCGGGGCCCTTTCTTTTTCCTTTGTCCTACAGGGTTTAAGGCTTCGCATTTACATCATCTTTAAGAAAATGATAGGTGGTTCTCAGAATAGGAATTTGGATGTTAATATAGAATAACAATTACAGTTTAATCTCAACCATTCTAGACGATGTTGTCTAAGATAATTACGAATATTCAATCCATATCGTATAATAAGGAAGACTTTTATAATTTCAAACAAAAATTCAGTTTTAATAGAACTATTACGTTAATATATCACAATAGACAATTGAGACTTTAATATTACCGAAAAAAATTTCTAACGATGAACGGTACGGAATGAAGGGCTGCTTATGATAATGGGAAGTACAAACTGAAAAATATGAACTAAAGGGCAAACAAATCTATTTTACACTTCCGAAAATATAATCACTTTGTGAATATATTCACGTATTGTGAATAAAATAATGATATGAATCTAATTGATGCTTGTAAACGCCAAATCCAACGTGGCTTTTCAATGATCGTCTGTAGAGGCCGAACTGATTTGGCAGAGCCATAAGTATCTCTAACATATATATGACACGAATGCCATAACATATTCAGCCCGAAAGTCAGCTTTAACCTCAAACTGTCCAGTATCGGTAACCAAGTCCTGGTAAGAGAATAGACAGAGTAAAATGAGATTTGGGGAAGTTTACCCTTACGTTTTCATTAGATATACATATGAAAAAATTCATAATATATCAAAAATAATCCACATTAGTATATTAGTATTAGTAGCACAATTACCCTTTGAATAACACATTCCTAACATTCTACGCATTCAACTAAGGAAAGAACGAAATGAATTCCATTACTCAGCATAGTTCAGTAGCTCTCATATTATCCCATCCTCGTTAGTAAGGAAAAGAACCATCTTGTGGAACTAAAACACAGTGTTCTTTTCCTTACTAACGTTGTGGAGTTCCACACAGTGACAGCTTCGTCAATTGATTTTATCCCATCCTCATTATTATTATATTACCCCAACACTCACGTTAAAGTAAATGAAAGATAACTTTCTCTGTCCTGCAGAAAATCACTCATGAAAAATCTTCCTCCCGTCAACGTATACTTGCGTAAAAAATATATACGAATGTATAAAAATCTTATCAAAATTCAGTAAATAGTAACTGCGGTAACATATACGACATCTTACGAAATGCGCATTAAATTTTTAGAAAGGCAGCATCAGCGAATAGATATCGATACCATATGTCTAGAGTTTGAGTTTATGTTAAATCGAGATTTACGAAATCGAAACTTGCCTCGAATTCGAAGTCGAAGAAGGCGGTCATACGTAGTGGCGCGGTGCGGATTTTCAATCGGAAGTTCTGCGAAACTTTTGCGCAGATAGCGAAAAATCTCGCGGAACCGAGTGTGACTTACGATCTCTCGTACTGGAGGTTGATTGGGAAGAAAACGAATTGAATTTAAAAGGATGGTGAGAACTCCATTACAAATCACAAGAAGGTTAAGAGTGGGAGAAGTATGCAACTTGACGCTAAATTTAACATCGGCAATAAGCCTCAACATTTTGCCATGGTTTGTGTTTACTGTCGCAGTTTCTTGAAAAATCATCGAAAACTTCGAACGGATTCCACTCCCGCCAATATGTTTCATTGCTGAAACGATTACGTTTCTAGCCTCTACCCAGAACTACTTTGACATTTATTGTACTCCACATATTTCCAATTCATACAGGCCTATCACTTACTCTATGTAAACAGAAGTATTCGTAATTGATTTAAAGTATCCTAAATCGATAGAAATATATGATATTTATTTATGATATGAAATTTTTTGTGCAAATGATTGGATAAATGCTCAATGAACTTGGTGTGCGGTAAACAAAAACTTCGTTCTCCTACTGACTAAAAGATATGTAGGATTACCTATTAAGGATTCTGTAAAATAATGATTAATGTCCAGCGATTCCGCGTCTTATATTTTCATCTCACTTTTAATCTTTAAAGAATACACTTTTACCCAGTAAAGCAAATACGCAGATACTACCACATAAATAAATTACGTATTGTTCAACCATTTTATGTCAATAAAATTTCCATAGATAGCTCCGTATAAACATCACTGGTTGAATTCGGTGATGTAACTTCTAATTATTTCTGCAAACTAATGATTAATAATAGAAGAAATGATTTAGAATACGTTCTTACCTATGAAGCCTCGGTTGCAATTTCATCTCTCGGATTACAAACAAGAGATTGCATTTTATTTCTTCGATAGCGATTTTAATCAAAATAAAATTGGATTTGGCATCGTCTTTATTACAGCGTGACGATTGATGTGATTGCCAACGTCTCCTCTCACATGTAAACCATGTTAAAAAAGCTACAATAATGACTTAAAAAGAATGTAAAAATTATTAAATTAAATAAATAGCAAATAGACTTAAATGTAAATATCAGTCTCTCCAATAAACAATACCTCAGAGATATTTAGGAGAATCGCACATTGCCTGATATTTATTACTATGCTCGCAGCAAACGTTCAGAAATGAAGCGAATGAAGAATATAGTGTTGACAGTCTACTCCGAGAAATGGGATATAATTACTGAAAACGTAAAATAATAATCTCGACCATCAGCCGTAATCATCTCCCTCTACATTTGATACCCACTCAGAAAAATATTTGACTTGGCGTAGGAAAACAGAAATGCAATTACTTCCACTAATGATTTCTTAATTTTAATGAGATCAAGTTAAAACTTAACGGACAGGCGGTCGTAATAAAAATAATGTCGTTTAAAAAATACTCCGACGACGAGGAAAAATATTTGCCTTCGGCCACGAAAGCTAACAAGAGCGTCTTTAAAGATATTTCCAGCGTACCATTAAAGCAGAAACGAAGGAATATTAGAGCGGAGGGAAAGATTTTCAGGGAATGCTAACAAAAAATATATTTATTCAAAAGTAAAAACGCCATTTTCTGAATAAAGGCAAAACCGTGCATGAATTTATTTTTCTTGGTTATTATCCATGCATTTCCAATGAGCATTACATTTTGAAGAAATATTCGATTTTAGTTCATTCAAAAACCTTCCGATAAGTCAAGAAAAATTAGAATTCGAGGCCCAATTTTTCATGGCTTCAGCACTGAATCCTTCAATAGCGGAAAATAAGTACAAAGCAATCAGTATAACGAGAACCCTACTATGACGGATAAGATTTAAATAAATAACTGTTTAGCAAAGGTGATTCTATAACAAAATACAAAATTTGGTGACAAGCACTGAAAACAACCGTGCCCTTGGCAATTTACATATCTCGTTTTAGTTAATAAAAATGGTGATGTACAGCAAAAATATTTTCTGGAAGAAAAATACAGTTCATACGATCCGAAATTACCGTAGATTTTCAATAGGGAATTAAAAATTAATCGATAAATACTAATTTCAACATACTGAACGCTCATAAAAGATTAGATAATCAATGTAACTATTGAGATATAGGAATAACTGTTCACTCAAGGAAAAGCACATATTTTCGCTGTAAATCCACTCGGTTACCATAGCTTTGAAGTCAACAAAATGATTATATAAAATTTCGAAATTTATCGATCCTGATATCTGCCTAATTTACGATTCAAGCCAACAAAGAATTGCATTTACATCCGTTTCTTGATCTGAAGCAACGAGAGTCGAGAATGCGATGGACCACAGATACATATGCTCACCGATTATCCACAGTAGCATTTCGTTTCAAATACGCGCACACGTTTTCTCTCCACGAGTTAAATACTGCAAAATAAATAACAAAAATTAAACTAAGTCATAAGGAAAAGAAGTAAATTCGTAATGGATGAATTCTAGAATAAAACGTAAAGTTTAGATTCTTTCGTCGTGAAATAGTGAAATTGCTAAAAAAGTTACCAGACGACACGCCACACCTAACATGTATTGGGACAAGTGGAGCCCGAAACTGGGTCTTTGGGAACCTTGCAATTGTATTTATTTGGAGAAATCATAAGGAATCACAAATGTGGGCCTTCAAAAATTCGCAGCAGTATACAATGGTTTTATGTAGATATAAATAAAATATTAAATATGTGGTGAACGTGTGCTGATGACATTTGGTGTAATGTGTTTCGAAGGTCAAAGTACGATTTTAAATAAATGACCCACGATTATCCAACATGCAAGCGCATTCGCTTTTGGTGGAAAATAATAGAGAAGCTTCCGGAAATAACAGGTATCGGGTCCAGTGTGGTCTATTAAATCTAGAAAGGACACCTACGAGTCGAAGCGCTGACCACATGTCAACAAGTGTAAATGCCACTCGGCTCTGTCGTAACCAAAAAACTAATATTCCTCGTATTTC
>KZ308485.1:788847-806580 GCA_000376725.2 Ladona fulva | reverse complement strand
TACTATTATATTATTTTGTCCATGCCCTAAGATTTTACTTGCATCCCAACATCTTATGTGGAATCCTATTTATTTTATATATCAAAGTCTATACTTTTCTCTATCCAAAAGCCGTATTTATAGATTTCCAGGGTAACGGTAGTCATTGAGTATTATAAACTTATTCAATTCGAAGATGAAACTCAAAATCATTAAATTATTTCTGTTTAGGTTTTATGACTTGAGAATGATCGTCTAAAAGAGTGCGACAATTAAAAATATCTACTGGAATGCCTTTAGTAGTATATCATAATGATGGGAAAAACCAAGATCGAAGTTTACGCGATATATGATAAAGACAATTTTTACGTTAGCATTTGGCTGAATGACCTATTAATAAGTTTGTGGTTTGCGTTTGCAATAACAAGTTTACATGCAGAAGAAAATGAGATGAGCGTATATGATTCGTAGTCTTTAGCAGTAAATCTCTTATGTATCTTCTGATAGAATCGAAACTGCTGCGTCTATTGATGTATTTTTAAAATCTATACAGGGTGTACGAACTATTCATTATCGCAGGGAATTTCTAAGTAGTACTATACATTCCATAATAATCATAGTGTTCGTAATCGAGGTGGAATTGTATTACAGAACATATTTCCACGTTTTTCTATAAATCCATATAAATAATCTTCGTACCACATTGAATATTATTAAATTGAAGTAATTTAATACACATCTAAAAATCGAATAAAAATGATGTTGCTTACCATTCGTTAATGCTGAAAATTATGGGGTACTGGCTCTCAGGAAATTCTCGACTTCAGCTTTGGTGTACGAAATGCTCACCTAAGTACAGAATGGGAAGAATGTTACTAAACTGTCCCTCTTCCATTAACAAGCCAAAGGAAATTGACGAAATAATTGAAATGTAATGACATTTAATCAAACCTCTCGCCTTATTTTGGAAGCCTATCTTTGAAAAATATCACCAAACGAACCAACAAAATCAAAACGAATGGGTACCGGTTTGTCTCAGTCAGTTATACCACATCCCATTTTCAATCGCAGTGTTTTATTCAACTAAACAAATTACGGTAATAATGAAAAGATGAGGTGCCAAAGTTAATTAGATATATTGTCATAATAGGCGATTCGCGTAAATGACAAGATTGATGCCAAATGTTTAAACTACCCATCCGCCATCTTGAAAATTGACAGTTGCTCTACGGAACATTTTCAAAATAACGGTCAAAGCAGTGTGAGATTACTAACTCAATAACGTTTAAATATCATCACTACTCTCTTTTCTCAATTCGAAGATCAATCCCTGAATTATGATATAATAGATTAACTAGCTGATAGTGATAGATAGAGATAGATCTGCCTGCGTCAGTACGTAGTGAAAGTTCTTGTAGCTAGGAACCGTATTAACCATTTGTAATTTAAGTTCTCCATTGACATTTAGGGAAACAATTATGACCGATTTTTGCTTGATAAATGATAGAAACAGCTTTCTTCCGCATAAGTAGTAAATGCCCTTTTCCAATGATAATTTAGACGTCAATGATATGAAAGTAAATGCGGGATGCGAGAGTAAAAAAAAAAATAATATTAAACAAGACATTCATATTCCTCAATTTTAGGATCAAATACAGAACTTGAATTACTTAACCGAATACTAAGACAATATAACAGTTTCATTATCCGTACTAATCCATAACGAACGGTCAACAAAGAACTTTCACTTTACACTCAAAGAAATTGAGCTTACAATATTACTATTACGATTTTTTCATATTGAACTTTATCAATTCCAAACCACTGGAAAACAGTTAGCCCTGTTGGCATATTAAATGATGCTGGGAACTTAAAATACGATACGATAAAGTTAATTGATGGAAATGGGGGTCAACACTAAAAATTAATCTTTAAATTGTTTCAGATACGCGTACAGTTTACATTTAAATAACGATGTTTCCATGGATTTCTTTTATTTCAACAGAATAGAAGATACAATTGAAGCAGGACGTTTGCTTGCTAATTAAAGGTAACGGTTTCTTGCTTAGCTTAATTTAAATTTCTTCTTTCCTCCTTTGCTCTTAATTTCTCAGAAAACTATAAACCTAGCTCGCATGATCATGGAAAGGTCACTGTATTTTTCATTCACCTGTATTGGTGGTCCAGATGCGATCAACGAAGACTGCTGCGGTGTAGCGATTTCCTCTTTGTTCCAAAATATCACTGTTACTAACGATTCACGACGTTTATCGCGTGATAAATGTACGTAGCGTACGTTGATAATTAAGATCAAAAGTAATCAATCCAAAAACCTTTAAGGTCGCGGTTCAAATCGACACCAACGTACACGATTTACCACTTCGACAAGTAGACGCTCACTGACACTTTCACCGTTATCAACGAATTTAAAATTAATCAACGCCACCTATTGGCCGTCGAGATTTTTCAATTACGAAATTACTCCAATTTTTCATGTTCGTTGCAATATACCTACACCAAGCTATTTTCAAAAATCAGCTTTAAGAAATATCGCCAATAGGAGTGCATAATTGTATTAAAAAAGATTTAATTAAAGATTAGAAACAAAACCGTCGTTTGCGATATGACATCATTGATGTTCCATTTTCGTCATATCTAACATAGAAATTAAACAATTCTTCGAAAAAAAATTCTATATAAAAACATTAGTCTACTAATTTTATTAAATTTACAATAAATGTAATGTAAAATATTATGGCCTAGCTGTGCACTACTCATTCCGGATATATATTATTAGCCTGGGAGTATGAGAATTTGCAACATACGTTTTTCTCAATATTCAACTATTTATTATTGGAAGTGATATGGCCGCTTTCCTCATCATTATCCATGTTTATAGTACTAGTTTAACGTTATACAGCGTTTTCCATATGAAAATCTCAATATAATTTCCATCGCATCGAGTTTCAGTAAAAGCATACTCAAAGAGTAGTGCCAACGTTTAATTCGAGAGGAATAAGGGAAAGAAAAATGATTAACCGGCCTTCAAGGAATGACTCTTAGAAGGTCAGTTTATCCGTTTCCTTTCCCCTGCTTCCTGTTTTGGTCACGCAGGGAAAGATGCGGACCGCCAGCATAATGGCCCTTGGAGTGTTTTTGTACCTCTAATTTATTAACAGCTGTGTTCAATTTTTTCCTTATACTAGCAATTAATTACGTTACTTGTTCTCGAACTTAATTATCTGATGATACATAAAATTATATAGATTAGAGAAGAGTAAAACAATACTTTTTCTCGGAAAAATATGGTAATAATTCCTATGAGAAGCAAAATTAATATACCTCGTTCCGCATTACTCTACTTAAACTACAAAAGTATAGATTACTTACATGCAAAACTCTTATCGGTGTAGATATCCATATCACATATCTCTATGGAGCACTTCACATTGATAAATCCACGTGCTGACAACAAAACTCCTGTGAAACGCTCATTGCTCATGGATAACATTCTGCACTCAAAGAAACACAAGTGAAAAAGTAGGTGACTTTCAAAAATCACGATATTACTGCATTAACTGCTTTCGATAATTAGTGATAATTTCACATTTTGACACAAAAATTCTGTTGACACACCCATTATTCATGGATAACGTTCCGCACTCATAGAATCACAATTAAAAAAAGTAGGGCACTTTAAACAATCACTGTTGATACACTGGAGCAATTAACTGTTTTTTTGCGATGCTTAATATCTCACTGTATTCACGGTAAGTGCACTCATGTGACTCCCATGGTCCACGGATTGCTGACAAAACGCATTGTGCATACTCTTTTAAACACTAAAAATGTGATTCTCTGCGAACTGGGAATTCAGCTAGTCCACAGGAAGTTAAAATCCCTCTTTTCAATTCCAAGTTCGCTGAATAGGAACAATACTTCGGCTTAGATGATTATCTATAAATGTAAACTTGTAGCAACTTCATCGTTGATTTGCAGGTTCAATCAATGCAGCCAGTATCAACGCTGATTTGCACTATGACGATATCTCAATCACTCCAACGTAGCGAGTTTCTGCAATCAGCGTGAGGTAACATCCACGAATTGTTTCTACTCCAAGTATTCCCTTAATCTTGGCTATATTAGTACTAAAATGACCACTGAAACTTACTTTTCAGCTTAGTAAGACTAAGAAAGCCGCAAATACGCTCTGTCGGTCTGCATGTTGTCGGTGGAAGCAACACAATTCCGATGTTCACCTCTCCATAACACTCACTATAATGGAATTCCAAAATGTTGAGTACAAGACGGAAATAGACGTTGCAATGTTTCTTGTTTCTGTACGTTTCCTATGTTGTCAACACTGTGCTACTAAGGGAAAATGCTATCGGATACGCAGTCGGCCTAATCGCTCTTAGAAATTCTCTCTGGGACAGCAGGCTTTAACCATCAACAGGCTTTAACCATATACGAAGGCTGTGCAGAAGGACCAAGGACAATGAGCTCTGAGCGAGCCCTTCGATCAACCCTTGGGCGAACCTCTAGCAACATACGTAATGCATTCCCAGACTGCATTTCTTGCCTGAGTTGTCTGCAAACGAATGAAAACCAACAGAAATGAAAAAAGGAACGATCTGCATTATTTCACCCCATTAAACACGGAACTTCCAGGTTGAATATGGAATCCATATGCCTCTGAGAGATTTGATTAAATAGAAGAACGGGAAGAGGAAAGGATTCCTCTATACATTCAGTTATAGAACTGTTGTAACGAGCATCTGTATTAACCTCGTAATTTTCATAAAATTACGTGAAATTTCCTTCGTTAGTAGACTGGCTATTCAACTTAAGTTGTCTTGAAGAAATTATAATTTCTAGTACAATTACTCTGCAATATTTAATTTTAGTCATAAGACGAGTTCTTTCCCTTGCTTTTAAATTTAATCTCCCTACAACCGTCTACATAATTTTCATGTCTTATTACTGAATAATCCTTACTGTTTTATCCATAAACATTTAAATAAACATGGGATTAAATTGCCTTTATAATCTCTCCTAAAATATATTTGAAAAAGTAGAGTATAGTGAGGGTTTAAAATTTTGTATTTATTGCTGCGTTTTTCGAGGAATAATTTTTTACCAAACTTTTATTTGAATAACTTCAGTGAAGGTAACGGTAGGCTGAGAGGTACGATATATTATTATATATTCTATCTGTATATCTCCCTTTGCATTCTTTTTTCTGAAAGTAAGAAATGCCACCACCAAAAACGAGAAATTTTATATCTTTAGTGCAACATTCAACGTATTCAGCAGCCTGCAAAATTACGGTTATCGCTATAAACATTTGGAAACGTTTGAATAATTTTGTAAAAAAATTCATATAGTTTTGAGAATGAACAAGAAAGCTTCGAAATCTTTTTAATGAATTTTGAAATCATTGAATGGAAGATCTTTTCAGTAATTAGTCATTTTATATTTTAAGATCTGGAGTTAACTAAATATGATTCTCCTCTGGTTTATATAGAACAAAATAGTCTACATCTACATCTACATAAATACCCTGCAAGCCGCCTTACGGCGTGTGGCAGGGGGTGAAAACACCGACAAACACAAAAAAATAGTTATTTCAATTAATTCATGATTCACTTCAGAATGCAAATGAACGCGATTTATGGGAGCCATCCTGATAAAGTAAGGTCTACAAATTCCTATGAGTTTGCGCTGAAGAAAACGCTAGAAATAGTTTATTTTATCAATTAACTTCGCAAATATCCTGAGTATTATTTAGAACAAACAAGGATTAGACACTCACATCAGTTTGTTCAGGCATACTTATAAACCCGGTTAATCAGAATAGCTAGATATTGATCCAAATTCAGAAATTTGTTTGAAAGTTTACATGCCGGTGGACTGACTTTTTGTTTTAGAAATAGACAGTTTGATAATTTTCCTAATGTAAAAAAAGAAATCGCTCCACGCCTGTGAATTATTTATATGTTTAAAACGTTTTAAGAGCAGTTTCGACGGCGGATCCCGCCCACCTTCTGACACTAACAAGGGGAAGGAAACGGATTAACCGACTAAGGAATCACATAAAGGTGAATCTTGTAAATATTCTAGGTATCACTAAATCACCTGATGTGTTAGCTGGTAACTGAGTTAGTCCGTTTCCTTTCCCTTTAATCCAGACTTGGCCTTAGCGTGCAGGCACAAACCACAGACGAAATGGTTCTCGGAGTGTTCTAAACTTCTAATTAGTTTTGGTTTAAACGTTTCTATAAGAAGCCTAAATATGCCTAAATGAAAATTTGATTACATTCTAGCCATTTTGAAACGATAATGATATTCAAGGGCAAATACAAAAGCAAATTTAAAAGAAAATGATAATTTTCTCACACCTTTCCAGGACAGCATATAACTTCCGGAGTGCTCCTCGGTTCTGTCTCGCTCAGAAAATAAAAATGAGGATTTGGAAAATTACACCAGAATTAATGGTGGTGGTAATAATACATTGTATACATTTCAAACAATTAAAGTAGCATTAAAGAAGAAATAACACGATCACAATATTCTAGTCCCGTAAGCGATGTAAGTGAGGTAGTGAGGAATTTACTGAAACGTTAGTTAGGTTTGGGTAAAATTCCAACCTGAACACTAAAGATATTGGATATCAGAGCGTACTCCTACAAGCGTTCGTCCTCCGTAGCATCGTGGTTTTGAATGCTTTAATGTTCTGAAACCAATGACAACTTTCGTTCAACTCCCACAGTTTGTTTGCTAATGTAATTGAACTGCCTATGTGATTATCGGCTCTAGTAAGCCTAAATATTGTGACTGACTAATTGCTATATTGCTCTGAAAAATTATCAAAATATTCCCTCCTACTATTCCTTATTTATTCCTTGCTAAAGAAAAAATAAATACATCAACACGAGAGGAGTTCAAGCAGTTATATGCAGCGCTGCAGCGTGAAGAAAGGAGCTTTTGGATCTTTCAGAAAGGAAAGTTTTGTGCAGAGATTCGAAGCTTTGCACTTGAAATTTCACAGATCTCACGCTGAATTAACTAGAGAACGGTCAAATAGTATTTTTAACACATTTTAACACAAATATGAAAGTATATTAATATTATATACTAATGAATGCAAAACTAAATCTAATTTTGTCTAATTTCCTTTCTTTAACTCCATGTGCTAGGTATAAATTTCCTGGGAGATGCGAAATGAGAACTTTATTCACATCCAATTTATGCGTATTCCTTCAGAAAATGATTTTCAGTCCAACCAATCGATTCATAATTGGATATTCTTTCGTAATAATAAAATTTCTGTTGTCCATCACGAGAAGTATATTCCTTGACACATTTTTGCATAAATGTCAACATATTTGTGCAGATTTGTAGCAATCTCCTCAGATTTTCCTGCTATTGCTATAGAAACAACACTAACGTTCTTTCTAATATTCTTACTCTTCTCAGTAAACACACACAGTACGTCGTAACTTCCACAAATTATTTGTTTGTTGTGTAATTATTGTGAACTTTGTCATGGCTTTCCACGATATCCGGCCAACCCATATTGATTTTATTCTTATTCTTCCCTAACTATAATAGTTTTCCTATGGGATTTGATAACAGAGACTAAAGTTAGGACAATTGGGAATCTTTTTAGTATCAATTACTCGCGAGCAAAGACGTTATTTATTAATTTATTGCCACCTCGTTTTTTAGGTAACTCCATGTACAAAATTCCCCAACCCTTACGACGCAGTTTTCTTCGGCGTAAAGCCGACCGAAGCTGAGAGCTTCAAACAGTCATTAAAGCGGTACATTGAAATTTTCAAGGTCAAAGAAAACCGTTATCGGATCAATAGAGATAGTGGCTTATTTTAAAGTTTTGCATCCAAACTGGAAGCCTTGGGATAAGCATCGATTTCGGACGATAGCGAGTGGATGCACATTTTACAGCAACGAGACTATTGGAAACTAAAAAAATGAAACTTCGATTACATTAGAAGTTTTTTTTAGAGAAAGCAAAGCTTCGGCAGAAAGCAACCTTGTGGAAGATTTCAAGTGCAGCGATTGGAATTGGGATTGGGACAACGGAAAACTAGCATTTTGGATATTGATTTCATATACAATAACATTTCTACTTAATTCCTAGTAGCTATAAGGGTGAAAGTGCGTTTATATATGATTTTCTCATATATTCTAACGAATATTTTACCGTTCGTTCAAGCAGCCATAATATACAGTATATGTAGGGCTGATAATATCCCGTCTACTTGAAAACGGAACATATCCCATACCTCATCAGTAAAACGGGACAATGCTGAATTCGGAAAAAACGGGACAAAACGGATTAAAAAGGACAAAATTATTCGCTCGATTAATAGAGGCATATTTTCGTTACTTAAATGCGAATATTACTTGAAAGAATTGCAGAACACTTTTTTGGTGGAAATCGCAACTTATACAGAAATAAACCAGTTACTTCCAGCACAAATGAACTAAAATACACAGGATTAACTTTTTTCTATTGTTTGATTATTTTCTAGATTTTGATTTTACTATGTAATAAAATTCTCTTGCTTTATCTATCACCCGAATATTTTAAATCTCTGCATTTTGCAATTGAATATCACGTAAATATCGCAATTGAGCATCACATGATATAATATTGATTAAAATGCATTTATCTGAATTTTAGAGATCTCACGGAGAAGTTTTCTTTCATTCTTTGATACTTTGAAAGAAAACTTTCATTCTTTCTCGATACTCATGAACGGTAACTGAAACTTAGGGCTCTGACTGATGGAAGTGGTGAAATGTAACTTGACCCGTTGAGACATGTGCTTAGGGACATTTCCAAGGATAAACGGACATGAAAAAGTCAGACAGGACCAGAACTCGAACCCGGATCTTTCATTTTCCAGATGACTGCTCTAGCCAATCCAGCTAACGCGCCAAAACAATTAGTATGAGGTAAAACAAGAAAGTGATTTTGCTGAATAGCTCAATTTGTTAGAGAAGTCACCCGGAAAGCGGCGGACCGGGTTTCGAGTCCTGGTCATGTCAGACTTTTTCATGTCCGTTTCTCCTTGTCTGATGGCTTTCAAAATTTGAGAGACCAAAAATAAAACGTAATAGAATTGAAAACAGGTAGAGCGACGAGATAATCCTCTACCCAGTTTCATTGATTGTACATACATATGTATTGTTTTTGAGATTTTACCCTCTCAGAGGTGGCGAAGATGAAGCAAGCCCATGACGAAAATGAAGGCGAGTAACTGGAGAAAGAAGGCTTCTGGAAGACAATCGACGAACAAATGAAAAGATGAAAGTGAAGAGTGGACAACTAGGAGCGCCTTTGGTAAGCAAAGGGATGAAAAAGAGAACAGCATGAGTTCAAAGAGAGAGGAGTTTATGAATTTGGCCGCGGGAGGGAGTCCCTGCTTCGGGAAATGTTCATGGATTCGGTCGGAAGCGTTAAGAGTGGAACAAAGAAGATGGGAATACCGCTAAAGAAAGCGAGGGAAATGGGTGACGGAGACGAAGAGTTGCAACCCGAATGGTAAAGTTTTGAGACAGTTATCGTTTCTGGAACCCGTTCTTTGCGTTGGCTCACGATCATAGTTTTACTAAAACTAAAAACTGAAGATGGATATAAAGAGGAAAATTTAATGATTGAATAATATTATTTTTGGATATGAGAGTGCAATGCGAAAATCTTGAAACTTTAATGTGAATAATCTATGCAATGAAAACTCTTTCTTAAATGTTACCCTCAATGTATTTACATCTACATTAGTTCCCCACAAGTCACCATATGGCGTATGGCAAAGGGTGAAAAAGCCGGGGATATAAATAAGCTACGTGAGTGGTATTCGTAATACTATCAGGAAAAATAGACCAGTATTAACCATCCGTTCCCGCTAAAATCTCGCGAAATTTCTTTGTCGTCTGGTCTCGAAAATCTTGCTCGCTGAGAATGACTCTTTCCTAAAAGAATGTTTAAATTATAGTTTATGTGAATAATTTTGTACTTTGTAAATATTTCCTTCGGTTAGCTGTGTGCATTTATTATGGTGTATGTTTTTATGTATATAACTGTTAATTTGTTGTTTTATAGTTTGAAATTCACTCTAAAATGGTGCCACCGCTGTATGTGAATCTATTAAATAAAGAAGTAGTGTTAATTTAGGATAAACGCTGAACACAGCACACATTAAAATATATCATATGAAAAGTTACTCCAAAAACAATTAAACAAAACAATGGCGATATATATCGCTTTTGCAGGGAAAGTGCCAATTGAACTTCAAGAGGTGCTTCCGGATATCTGTTAGAAAATTTACATGCCTAGGACGACTGGTAACGATAGGAGAGAACAACAGGTTAAATAAAGTAAATCGAAGAATTAAATGCAAATGGAGCGCCTTCGGAAGCAGCTCCCATACTTGAAGTCAATAACATAATGGTTTTGGAGGAAAAGGTCTTCAACTAATGCATTTTACGTCTTTACCTATGGAAATGAAACATGGGTGATGAACGTAACAATGATCCAACGACTACAGAAAGAAAAAAAGTATGGAACGCTGTATGCTTAAATTCACAACAAGAGACAGAAAACGGATTATTCCCCCATGGTATTATGATAGGAATGACAGTATCATTGATGAAAGAAGATCTATGTAATGGATGCGAAGAGGTTATGTAAGAACGGCAAGAAGATGACCAAAGAACCGATGGAGCAGAACTCAGAATAGAAAGAATTGGAAAACGCCTGGAAAGGCCTACCTCTGTCATCGGATTGAAAATGGCTGATGATGATGACTCCAATAACATCATACTTAATGGCTGTTTCATCACGATTTAATTGAATTCGAGGCTATCGCAGGGTAACGTGATTAGATCTTTGCTGTTCTTGGTAAACATTGATTTCCTCGGTAATGAGATTTACAGTAAATGCGGGATATTGTGGGCGAAATGGTCATTGAAATGGGAATAGTAAGCATGGAGGATAAATTATTTCTACGGATTAGAGGATTTGAGATGAAATTTTTAATTATTGTGATGACTGGCAGTGAAAGTATATGTAGCTAAATTTTCAGTTAATTCTTACCTAAAAAGTATTAAATTTTTTCAAAAAAGATTCGGCTGGTGAATATTGAAGAAAAGGTCTTTTATTTCTTACCAAAATCAAATAAGAAGTTTAGTGGGAGATGCATAAAGTTTCCATTAAAATGTAAGTTATATAACTAAGAACCTTTTATCTAACTACAAAACTATAGAAATAACGTATATAATTGTATTGTAGATATTGTATAGTAACAATGACCGATTACAACTTGCTAAATTCACAAAATATTTGCTTGAGATGTAATGATAACTTTTTACTCTGTAGATATCCGTAAATACTTATGTACTATGGTTAATGGTTATACTAAAAGGAGGGGGCAATGAGTATTGTTAATTTTCATTTGTTATAAATTGTATAAAGGTTGTTTACGTGTAAGGTATAGCGTGTTTGTAAATGTTTTTTTAACGTTTGAGAGTTGACGCTAAGGGGCAATCTGTTATTCGTTGCAAGCTACTGCAAGGTTAAAAGGAAAATATACATAAATAAATATTTGTACTCTTTAGGAAGAAATCGAATAAGGGTGGAAATGGTAAATGGAGTTTCCTGCGAGAATTATTTAACTTGGGTTATCTACATACGATACAAATGTGGAAGGGCAGTTAAGAAAATTTACTTTGTCAAGCGACTCTTCCATCGGAGAAGGCACAAGAAGTCCGTGAATGTTGTATCTTGCAATTGTTAATCCTGTTTATAGTATGCGAGCAGTGTGGTATCCTGCAGACAAGGATTATATTCATGATTTAGGAAAATTATAGTAAAAGTCACTACTTTATTTAAGAATTACTTGGACAAATCACGTAAATTTATTGTTAAAATAACACAAATATTGACAAACTTGTCCCATTTCACAGTATAAAGGAGACACGACCATTTATACTGTTGAATTGTACAAGTTTGACAATTTTATTGTAATTTTAACAATAAGTTTACGTTATTATGGAATTCCACCAAATATCATTTACTAAGTTTGATTTTATGGATAAATCAGTTAACGTTACCCAGATTCTTCTTGACATTCTTGAAGGAAATCAAAACCAATCTTGAATTAGCTTAATAAATTCTGTGATAACACGTTCTCAGGGTCGTAATATAAATATTTCACCAATCTATAACAACAACTCTATTCCTTTTTGCCGATCTTATTTTTAAATTCTTCCTCAACTCACAGATTAACCGCAATCGTAGTCACCCGATAATAGTAAAAATGAAACGAATTATTATGGCAGAAATGAGAATAATAAATTACTTATGTTACTTATTTATCACCTTTCTCAGACATTATGTCATGATATGTTGTTTGTGTGTACACATTGGTGAAATGTATCAATTTTATCGTTACTGTGGTGATTTTTGTAGATATAATTTATAGCTGTTTCAATTGTATATATAATAGAGTAGTTTGTAAATAACGATAAGCGAAGATGTTGTGAGTAACAAATTTTTGGTAGATAAATAACCAATAATTAATACAAACAACCTTTCTGTAAGACAGAAAGGTTGTTTGTATTAATTATTGGTTATTGTATTAGTTAGTCAAATTTTTGTTAGTATTATATTAGTTGTCAAATTAGTGTAAGTTAGCGTCGCCACCTGACTCAGTGTCTAACTGTGACTGTAATGTATACCTAGTCATTAATAATAAAATTACATCAACCTTAATTATTTTTAAATGACGGATAGATTGACCGATAGAGATGTAAATAACTTAAACTTTTATCTATACATTTTCGATAATGCTCGTTAAAAACTCAACGAATGTCCAACTTTGATCGATTTTATAGATAGGTGTCATCTATTAGGTATTTATTTAAGCAAGGAAGTCACGGTATGATCTTTAGTACTTGGTAGGAATGAAATCGGGTCTCTTTTGAAGATGAGATTTTAGGGATACGAACCTCTACTTAAATTTTTTTTTGCATAATATTTTGATCAATTCAGAACAATTCTCTCGTTCATTTCCCTGATCTTCCTTGCAGTATCAGAACGGCGTATTAATAGGGAGGACGCGTAATATAGGCCACCTCTCTTAAGAACAAACTTTCTCTGAAAGTTTGAAGTATATCAATCCTTTGTTTAAATATTTTATCTTTTAAAGATTTTAAAGTATCTGAGTATCACCAAATGATTTGTGGTTGCAATTCTTTGAGGAACGTAAAGGATTACAGCTTTACTTTACGTAATACCTTTCATTGTACATTCTCTATTTCCTGAGTACATACAATCGACAGGGTCCGATGTACCACATACGCATACAAAGTGAGCCCTAGCTAATGCAAAGTGACTTCAATCGTCTATTTTTCTTCGCTTCTACCGACGACATTGTGTACCGAATGTTTCAGACTGTTGACGAAGCCGAGTTTCTTAAGTGCTCTTCCACATATGTTATGGTTATGGATACCACATTCTACCACATGAGAATTCGTGAGGACTTCTCCAAGATTATTCTATCGAATCTAATAATAATAAAAATAAAACGTCTTTATTAGGGCGTCTAATGGTAATGAGTCACCCATCTCTGCATCCTTCTTATTATTTTTTCTCTTCTTAATTATCTTTCCGTTTCCCAGTTACGCCACGACCCCGCTTCCTTTCATGCTTCTCATTTTATTCCTTAACCCGACGTTTTTCCTCTTGGCAAAATTTCGGCTACCGAGAACGCCAATTTGAACGCGGAGAAACCAAGGCAACTAACTCATCCGAGAGTTATTTATCGACGTCCGCCGCGTCACTGGCTTCTCTTTAAAATGGCGTCGCACACAAAGCGCCTTAAAAATGGATTCCGTACTGCATCCGTAACCTCTACGGTTTTGTCACGAAATTCGGGTTGAGTCTTGACGCGAGCATTCAGTCGCGTTTCTTAACGAGCGTCGAAAATGGCGGAGTTTAATGGGACCATCAGTGCCAAGGGCACCTGCGCGCCACTGTCCAGGTTCATTCGACTGCTGCTTTTGACCCACCGCTGGAAGTCCTCCTCGCGTCCCGGCTCCGGGGATGGAGGAGGAGAATCCGGAAATGGGGAGCACTCGAGCGTTCGAGGAAGGACTCACCTAAATTCTCGCGCTCTTTTTCGAGAGGGAAAAATGAGAAACCAAACACGATCTCATTATAGTCCGGTTGAAAACGGTGGCCTTGCCAGTACTCCGTGACTTTCTACCTGCCGTTAAGTACTATCCATTTCATTATTTTGGAGTGTTTACATGCTGGCGTGCATGTCCGTGCTCTGAACGTTGTTATGACTCTCTCACTCCCAACTCACCCACTTGTATTGCACTGCTTTTTCGATTGGAATCTAAAATTCCGAGAATTACGAGGTATTTTTCCTCCTTTTTCTCCACGTAATAACTCTTTTATCGTTAACTCTTTTGTTAGGTTTTCAGGGAATAAATGGACCTAAAGATATTCTGAAGGGACCTGGACCTGAACCCGGATCTCCCACTCGCCCGGTGGTTACTCTAAGTACTAACCTATCCTGATAGACGTAAGCAAAAGCGTATAGATTTGGACTTATCATTTCGCGAATTTTTGACAATCCCGAGAATTTCCCGGAATTATATATTTTAGCCAAATTGGTAAAATTATGCAAATTCTTCTCATTTTCAACTTTTAAATGATATCAAACCAGATAAATTCATTTTTGTTAAAATCTTTTAAATATAAAAGGGGTAAATTAATAACAAACTATTTGAAATACTAAACATAAAATTGAGGTTATAGTAATAGTGGTAAGAGATTAAACGGTGTTACTCACGCCCCTCAAAATCACAAAACCTATAAGACTACAACATTAAAATCACTATTAGATGATACATAATAACTCTTCAAAAAGCATAGTATTGGCATTTTGATCGCTCAAGGATGAGCGTACACTGGTAACTAAAAGACCATACGAAAAGAATGCTCTTTCTTCCGTTACGGATTTGGGAGGGATGCTGAAAAGGGAATTAAGTTTACAATAAGGGAAGAACTGGGATTTACCGGGATATAATTTGACTTTCCCGGGAAACGGGAAGTTGGCTTTATCTACGGGAAAGCGGGGTCCCGGGACGACAAGCACTAGCACTGTAGCCGATCTGCACGTCCTGGACTGCGTTACTTCAGAAACATCTGGGTTAAAGTGATGGTTAGGTCTTACTATTTCAAAAGAAATGTCCGCATTCCCTTTGAAATGTTTCGAGGTGCACATCTTTACGTGCAAAATCACCGATAATCCTTTCCCTTCAAAGAAATTGCTTGCAACCCCTGCGTCAACGCTTTCAGTGGATGACTCTTTGAGGTAGATCACTCTTTTTCCTTTCACACGATTTACCCCTACTCACAAAAGAACAGATTCAAATGGGAGAATGTAAAACCAGAAATACGTTTCTGTTGAGTTATGATTCAATTAGTCACCCCTAGTTCAGCCGTCATCTACACAAGGAAGTAATTACATTAATACGGAAAACATTAACTTTCTCAGCGAGGGATCCTTCTTTGGTAACTATCTCGCTCACGAAGTTGAGTTAATCGCTATATCTACTCTCACTCCACTCTTTCTTTAAATGTACACATCACTAATACGAGATAACAGATTGAAAATATCGTCATATATTTACTAAACGCATCACTTTTCTTTATTTTACCTATCTTCATGCGAACCTTAGTTTAAACAGGACATACCGGCTACATAGTCAAATTAATGCAAAAGTTATGATAGAAATAAGCCTAACGTCATTTAAATGTATCCCTCGTATGAGAGTAACTGCGTTTAATAAGGATTTTCACACAGAATAAACACAGTATCTTGCATAGCTTTCCCTGAAACTCTTCGGCTTTCACGTCTAAACATCGAAAGCGTTAAAATTGGGTGCCACAGTCCTGTTTTATGGTAAGCTTTCTACTCGTAAAGTCGAGATCCATTACGTTCCCACCTGAAAGAGGAAACACTTCCTTGCGGTTGTGGCCAAAGTTTACCTCATCTACGAGTCCTTATGGTGTTATTACCAACTGAATATTTATCTTGGGGAACAGTAAAGCTGCGCAACTCAATTTAATCTCGAATTGCAGGCTAAGGATTCTGATCGGATTAAGTTCTGTATTGAAAGAAGACGGAGATCGGCCGCTTAGCCAAGTGAATGCTTCCGATTAATCAGAATTACTTTATATTTCAGGGTAAACGCACATACTTGCTGCTATTCTGATGACCGTAAAGCAGGGAAATATAAAAAAAAACTCCTATTGATGTAATTATGGGATGCAAACTCGATAATGTTTCACTTTCGTTCTCCAAACTACAATTATCTACGTAATTTTCTTAAACCTCTGATACAAATTCGAATCAAGGATTGTTAAAATTCATAAGACAAGCAATTCCCTGCTCCATACGTATTCCATTAGAAAGTACATTGCACAGTAAGTGACAAATTAAAATAAAACATTTAATAATTTTACAGAGATTTTTAATTTTACATTGGAAATCAAAGTAAATAATGTAGAGCAGAAATGAAAGACAAATGAAAAAATCTAACTCTCATCGGAAGCAAAAGAAAGCGTAGCGATAACTTCACAATGCCCTTTTGTTCTCCCCCAGAGTATCAATAGAAGTTTTAACTTTGTATAAATACCGCAACGTCGCATTAAGCAGATTATACTAAGTCTTCATCTCACTCCAATATCAACAGTTCGTGATCTTTCGCTATGGGATTCCATTTGGGCCGTAGAATATTCCATCGAGCAGATACGGAGAAGGATTATGTAGAAGCAGGGAGTGGTGGGCGAAGACGGAATACTGAGAGAGGTTGTCACAAGACAGGATGGTAAGATAGGGTGTCACAGAGAAGGATGCAGAAGGGAGTCTAACAGAAAACCACGTCTCACTATGGGAAGGGCGCGATTGTTTGCTTGTTACTGAGCAAACAATCGCGCTACTTTTGAATGCATTTTTTTGCTTACCTCAACCGAAAAGTGGAAAAGAGGTTCTTCTTCGCCTCTTTAAGAATTCTGCCTCAAATTACTTGCATCCAACCTTCACCCTCAACTTTAACAATTAACCAGTCTAATTCTTTACTTTATTTTCAAGGTTGAAAAATCAGCAATTATTTACGTCGCGCAAACAGTTTGAACTATTCCCTTTGGTTTGTGAACGATAAATGAAGTATCTCCAGTCATAGACAAACATCGCGATTTATGTTCGGTTATAGTTCTCCGAAGTGACAAGATTAGTCAAAAAAGAGCAAGTTTTCCTATTATTTCTCTAAATATTCAAGCCCTGCTATCTGTCAAACCGCAAAGAAATAAAATTTAAACGCCAATTTTTCCGAAGTTTGTTTTCAATCATAAAAACATCATAAATCTGAACGTCATAAATCTTATGAAAACTTAAAATTTCAAATTTCAAAATGTTGATTTATTGGTGTATTTTAACAACATTATTATTATTTTTATTATTATTTATGTCACTGAGAAATTATAATAATCCAAACTTGACGGGTTACTGCCAAATTTAATGCGCATGTGTTTAAACAAGTAATTTGTTGTTTCTTCAAAACAAATGTTTATACAAAATCAGGAAAACATAATTATTTTTCGTCACGCAGCTAAAGGGTACAGGATTTAAAATTCTATTGTGGTATTTA
>KZ308485.1:735874-775615 GCA_000376725.2 Ladona fulva | reverse complement strand
ATATAATTTCGAAAGAAAGACGGGTTATTCTTGGTATTGATTAAAGAAAGTTTTTAAATATTTTGGATTAGATTCAGAGAGGAATATATTTGGAAACAATTTCTCCATTATTTGATTAAGACTTTTATGTCTGAATCTAAAATTTATCTGCTAAACTCCATGAAGAAATCCAAATCTCTAAAGATCTGATGGTGAAATGCAAATGAAAATCTCTGACTAGTACATGAAAAATCAGCTCGTTACCTATCAGAACAGTGTATGTGTCTTGAAAATCAGTGAGTTAATGAAGATAGAATTTTCTTAATTTATTCTTCAAAGATACTTTATCAGTAACTATTACCGTATTAAACTGAAAGCAAAGCGTGGAACATTATTCTTGTTCAGCCGTATGGAAGTAAAGTGGAATTAGGAGTGTAAATTAAGCGTAAGTAAATTATAAAAGTATATTCTAGAGTCTAGACTTTACTCATAACTCATGAGGATGTTCAATTTATTTTAATTGCTGTCTCTTAGCGTACCTATGTAAGCTGTAAAAAGTTATCTTTTGAATAATATAATCGCCTGAAATATCTTGAGTAGGATTAAGTATATTTTTAATCATTAATCAATAAGTAAAATAAAGCTACATGTATTCGCCACACTCATACTTCACCTCAGTTCACCAACAAGATTTTACTTAAGCTTGTTAAATTTACGCAGCTAATTTTGAATGGGGAAAGATGCAATCGGATCCGGGCGATTTATTTATTTATTTTTCTATATGGTCATCATTCCGTTCGCTCGATTGTTGTTATAAGCACTCCCCACTTCATTTGAGTTCAAAACCTTTAGCTCAAATAATATTTCAATTTTGCCTCACGATCCTATCATGCATTTCTAAAGTCAGGTATTCGTTTGGCTAGCACTTATGGTTGGAAAATGATAAAATGGAGTTACCAGAAAATTTTCAGGATCTAAAAAATAACCGGGAAAATATTTTTTTAAGACTATGGAATACCAGTCTTCTAAGAATTCGATTCCTAGCTAGCATTGGTCACCAAACATCAGTAATAATCATCCATATTCCACATGCTGACATACTAAATTGTCATTATGAGTTAAGTTAATAGTTCACATTCATTCATTATAATCGCAATGCGCATAAATTGAAATTATATGTATGAAATCCATTTTTCGCAACGAAATATAAACGTTTCAAATAAAAATCGTGTTGCGACATAAATAATCACATATTAAGGGAATGGAGGCAAATAAGAATGACATCAAAGTTAAAATATGTACATTGTGAGATTTCACAGGTGCCAATACTTGATTTAATAATAATAATAATAATGGTTGGCTACGCTTCTGTTGCCACCCTTTAGATGCCGCCGCCCCCTTGCACATAAAGCTCTAGAGTGAAGTCTACTTGCCGTTTTCGTTCATGTAATTGTTTGTGCAGATCATTTTACTTGTCCTCTAGTTTATTATAATGAATGCGAATGTTAACAAAAATAAATTAACAATTTTCAAGCGATATTTAGACATTTTCTCATATCATATGTAAATGATTCTTGTATTGTACGATTTCGGTCTGTAATGCCCTTTTGTAGAAACTGCCAGGCTTGAGTGTTCCATGTCATTATTGTATTCCTTGCGTCTGGAGTAAGGACAGGTTACTCAATTTTCATAAAAAAATATTCTTCTTATTTTAAAAATGTAAATTCGTTCAATGTAGATTCGATTCTTATTTTTATAATGTAGGCNTCAACGGTCATCTATCTCTTTAACCGTATCATCATCTTGCCGAACCTTAGAGAAATAAAAGCTCGCGAAATATTAAAACGCCCCTCATCCGCTCCCTCAACTTACGGCTAAAGTTTCACAGCCCTTCCTTTTTTATTCGCCTCACTGAGCATCCTTCCTTTTTTCGGGTATTTATAATTCTCCCTTACTCGTTCTTTCCATTCCCTCGAACCGTAGCTTGATCAAAGGACAAACAATCTGCTCATTCCATTAACAAAGCGGCCTAGAAAGACGGAAGCGGGCTTCAGAGATAATCGGATGGCTGGTTAAAGACAGTGCGGCGATGGAAGAGGGGATTGGGGAGGGGTTTCTTGGGAGGGAGTGGACGCTGTACGTGGAGACAAGAGGGCAGAAGGCGGACATTTGGACGTCAGTTTGGACAGACAGGAAGGGCTGCGAGGAAGATGGATAGATAATGCGTTTCATTGGTGGATGCCCTCGACCTCCCCAAAGTCGAACGGAGCCGCATAAAACCCTTCCTCTTCCGCCGCTCCTTCCTCGTCACACGCTTTTTACCGCGCTCTCCACAGAGAGCCTTCACTAGAGACGTCTTGCATCTTGATTTCGAATTATAAGACGCCTACGCAGAAACCGCTCAGAAATGACTCGGGCACTCTCTAATCCGGTCTAAGGACTTGATTCAAATACACATACTGAAAAAGAAAAATAATATCTCCACGTTTTTCAATATATTGGGGGTCAGGGAAGCATTTGCCATTAAAAGATGTCTAGAACTGTATGCTCGTCATATAATAATAATAGTGATAAAACGTCTTTATTCACGGGCGAGATTGAAACTGGTTAGTCTCTTCTTACATCTAACCCTTAGTCATTACAGAAGAATGAAAGAGGATTGGGAGTTGAACTAAAGAAAAGCAATAAAAGAAGAAACTTTTATGCGGTTTTTTTAAGAAGCCTATGTCTGCACTTAGGAAAATATTAAAACCCAGCAGAAAAACACCCACGTAAAGGGGGGCGTTTTCCCCCCATTCCTTTCCGGGGAAGCCTAAAGGGCAAGGCGACTGGTGTTAGCGGCACCCACCACCGCCACGGTCCTCATAGATCAGCAAACATGGAAGGTCGTTGTAGTGTGAATGATGTGAGTTCGAGTCCCAGTCATTTATGACTTTTTCATTTTGGTTTATTGCATGGGTTTTACCCAGACGCACAGCGCTTCGAGCAATGTTACTCCCTAATTCCTTTCAATCAATTTGTTATTTCTCATTTCTGCATTGTGATCCATACATTGCGAATCTCAATTAATTTGGTTCGGCTGAATAGGTTATGTTCTCATCAGCTCGTGAAAAAGCAATTAAAAGCTGCTCTCTTAGGGGAAGAATGGGCTGAAACTGGAGCAACGGATTCACGAGGTTGATTGTTGAACTGTTTGCAAAGACGTCAGCTGTTGGGAAATTAGTCGCAAAACTTTGCATAGGGAAGTTGGTGGAAACAAAGAGGCAAAGCGAATTACCTGTGAGAGAATGCGTCAATCCACTCGAGGAAACTGCACGTTTCATTCGAATGCAAATCGTGAGCTGCGGATAACTTCGTTCTACGTGTGTCTAAACAGCATCCGCTAACGCCCACGCTTCAAGGAAGGGCACGGGTGGAGGCGATAGTATTACTACTCGGCATTGAATGTAATATAATTAGAATAATAAGAATAGAAGAATGATGTATTTACTTTGCACGGCAAAGCCGTGGCTGAATCCCAAGTAAAAACAAGAGTGAAAAAAGCCCACCTTTGGATAGTGGGAGACCTGGGTTCGAGTCCCTGTTTTTCACACTTGTTATTCCTTGGAATTTATATCTAATTTATCGTTAAAGTATTTTCTCGGAATGTGATACCGATGAATTTTAAAATACATACTGAACGAATACCATCACGTTAATTTTCTTTGGTGGTACTGTCCATGGCTACTTAAGGGTACACATGACAAGAGGACGAAAAAACTTCACAATTATCGCATCAGAGATAGCATTTTCATACGTAAGGAGGGAGAGTAAAATTGAACTTACGTTATTTGTCCGACAGTCTCAATTACATATAAGAAAAAGCTATTAACGAATATGAGAAATAACTAGAATTTTAGCTTTAAGTTTAATGGGTGGTCTTCAAATGTAGGGAATAACGTATCACATGTGTAAGAGTATTATTCTCGTTAGATGCTAGTACATTTATGTCTCCGTATAAGCATTTTGTGAACACTGAGTACATAAGAATTATGCAGTTGATAGGTTTAGCTTCTTTACATTGTTATGTTTCACAAAAATAAAATAAATTTAGTCAACAAAGTTATTCCTGCAATATTATAAACACAAGAGCCAGCTTGCAAGATTTTCGATTCATACGAGGACCATGATGGTTATAATTATCATCAGGTATTAATTACCTTCATCGTCCTCCTGATGATTTTTACCTTCGAAAACTGTCGACGACTTATTTAGGAGCTAGCGAGAGTCCTTTCAATGTTCTCAATTCAATATTAAACTATTCAATACTCCGTTTGAATAGTTTCCTTTCTAAACGAGTACGAGACAATACAATTCGTAACATTTTTATCCTTTTCGCTTTTTGACTTACACGGTGCAAATGAATTACTTTCTGTTCAAATTCCATCCATTGAAATAGAATCTGCCAGTGGTCTATTCTGTATATCCTAATTCCTTTTTTAAAGCTGAATCTGAACTCCAAAGCATAGCG
Organism: Ladona fulva; assembly: GCA_000376725.2. NCBI lineage: Eukaryota > Metazoa > Arthropoda > Insecta > Odonata > Libellulidae > Ladona > Ladona fulva. Next base: position 771,126 of record KZ308485.1, on the reverse strand, counting down.
ATTTAGTTAAGACAGGATGATAATTTCTGGGTTGCACATTACTACGTCATGGCCGATGAAAATTTTAGGGTGGAGACCCAGATTTGGAAGAAATCTTGAGATGGTATTCCAATCGGTTTTCGAGATTAGAAGAGTCTTCAGTAGCAAGTATGTTGGTATATAAATTTAGTCAAGTTTTCATTTAAGCAATCACGCAGTCCCTGGCACCCTAATACTACCCCCTACTTCAAATATTTACGATTGATTTCTCTACATCACTGCATAAAATTACGCCATGCTCTTGAATGTGGATGTTTAAGGTCAGGACGGAAAATGTCCTCTCAAAAAAAAGAGGGTGATGTGGGGTGATGAATAAACTATGATTGAAGCCCTCAGATTCCACTCTGATTTATGGAATCAATAAAAGCCACTTCTAAATAGGAAGCGACCGTAAAAATCTGAAGCAAAAATGTCCTCGTGAATATGGAATCCTTTTGGCGATACCCCACCGATTTACGCACTCTTTCAGTGAGTTTACTTCGATCGTAAAGCGTCCTCTTCTGCAGAGCTGCTTAACCAGGAGAATAGCACTGAGCGTAAGTGGCAGAGAGGAACGCCTCCTGTAAGCCATAAAAACGAGAGGGAGACTTGGCGATGAAATGAATGTGTAGATAAGCCAGTAAGGCCTGAAAAGGAAAATGAGGCAGAAAATACACTAGACTGAGATAGAGTGACGATGAGGATAGAACCTACGGAAGTGTATCCCTAGGTCATTATGAAGGTTCCTTCGTGAATAGAGATTTGATCTGTGGTATAAAACTGCAGGATTCTTACCATTATCAATGAATAGTAGTGATTAATAAGTAACTAAAATCTTCCTTCAGAGCTTTTCTAACTATAAAAGTGATTGCTGTCAATCGTTTCGTCATTTTCGATGCATATTTGACATGGCTTCAAAATCTTTGAACTTGAGACCGGAAGGAGTTCGACATCCTGGTGCGTTAGGTAATTTACATTTTAAACATTTAGAAATATTAGCGATGCAATACCAATGCTAAAATCTCAATTTGTGGAATTCACATGAGAGCGATGACTACTAAGGAAATAATATATGGGAAATCTATTTACAAGTATCTTATTCTAATAAATAATAAAAAAGAACACTAAACAAGCAAATTAGCATATAATCAATATAGTTCAACATTCATTTTGTACCATGTGAAATAGCTGAGGTATTGACGAACTAATTAAATAATTTTGATTTAATTTTGAGTTTTGATTTTAATGATCAACATGAAATAGTAATAATATTCGCTTGTCTTAGAAGGCTGTAAGTTATGTAAAATTCATTCATTTTTTATTAATTCACGAAGTGTAAAATTTGTTGACTTGGTAAATACCAACGTTCCATCTCTGTCAGAAGGAAAATATCGTCCATTACAATTCCCAGTATGCTCAGTAGATTATAATAAACACTAGCTTATTAGCAGCCAACAGGAAACCACAGGATGTGCCGAGTAAACCTGAAAATATTGATATTTTTCCCAGTGATGGAGTTCCACATAGTTAAGGCTTCTACCATAGATTATAGAATTACTTTAAGTTAGCTTTATTAAAATGATTCAAGAACTGTGTGGTGTGTTTCATGAACTGTTTATTTCATTTTATTGTATTTAAAATTCTTTTTTCGATAGGTTCTAATGCAATATTTTTACTTTTGATGATGTTTTATGTTAATGTTTATTATAGTGTTAATTCTTGTGGCTTACCTTGTTGTATTGTATTACAAGTATATCAATTAGTTACCTAGAGAACTCGTACACTTCGGGGCTAATTCACTGCAAACCTATTCGAAAATTTTGCAAATTAGCGATATATTGAAGTAGATACCACTCAGGGCACCCACCGCCTCCTTGATTCGTATTTGCAGATGCGTGGGGATTTTCCCGTACATTTACGTAGGGGGGAAGTTAATAAGTGCGGAAAAGTATGGGAGAAGCATGGAATAAAAAGAATCGCTGGTATAAAAAACGGAAGAGGGATAGGGAGGGAAAGCTCATTCGACAGTAAGGAAGGCATGCAGAGAGAGAGAGAGATTGGCAAGGATGAAGAATGGAGCGGAGATCTTGAACAGAGGACGATGACTTGGAGGAAGAATTTTGATTGCGCGGGACGAACTTCTCGCTCTTTCACAGAGGCTATAGTCTTATGGAGAGGGTAGAATAGGGGTTGGAGAGGAAAAAGGGCCTTGGCACATGACGGGGTAATAAAAGGGAGAAGGTTGACTCTTAAAAAAGGGAAAAGAGGAGTGGGTGGAGCCCCAGGGGGTGGAATGGGGGACGGGCTTTGGAAAATAGATAGCGGGACTCCAAGGGACTGGATACGGAAAGATTTCGGATTTTCTCCGGGGAGGAGGAAGTTCCCTCAACGGGATCATTCGAAGAATGTCAGCGGGAAATTCAACGATAGATTCGGGTGGGTGTGAATTGTGAGAGGCACCGAGAAGGGAAAGAAAAGAGAACAATTCGTCACAATTATTTACCGAGTGAAATCTCGAATGGCAAGATGGCTTAAGGGTAGAAATCATCATTCGTTCTGGATGACGCAATCATAGTCGATCAAAATTGTTTGAAGATACTACGGAAAAGCATATTTATTAGTGATGTTAAAGTAAATGGTAGTAACGTGAAATATTTTGCAGAATATATTTGGTTCGCAACCATTGCTTTGGAACTTATAGTTCATCGCTAGGTACTGAAAGTATAAATCATAGGGAGAAACATATATGGAGCCAAAAAGGGGGGAGGAAAGAGAACATGGAAGAGAAAGGGCTATGGGAGACATATGGTAGCTAAAAGTGGGAGGGTTATAAGAGTTAAGAGTTAGAGAAAAGCTCCAAAAAGCAGTTTTTTTGGGGTTATAAGAGGTTATAGGTGAGCGGTTATAGGTTATTGGTTCATTATTAGCAAGATTGAGACTTGTAAGACTTGTATTTAAATATCTGTCTCTACGTATTTCAAAGAGAGAGATAGTTATTAGAAGTTAATTAAAGAAAACTAAATCTATTTTGAGGACGTCAGTGAAAATGGAATTCGTTGAAAATATAACTGTGGGCCTAAAACGTGAAAGGTAATATTTAAATCGTGAACTTAGTCGTTAAGTTCCAATAAAAATAATGGCTTTAGGTAATACGTGCTTTGTAAAAAAAAGAATGTGTAAAACATGTCTTACGACCTTAATTTCTTGCTTTAATTTTGTGTAATACTTTTGTTGGTGTAATTTAGCACATTTTTCCCGAAAAAATAGGATTTGTTTTACAAAAATCGCACTAGGAGTTACTGAGTGATTTGATACGTACATTTTGAAAGTATTTCTGTTCTAAATTAATTATGCTTGTGAAACTATTATTGTAAAGAGCGTCTCAGTACAAAGTCAATAACATTAACCAAATTATCTTCTGCTGCTACTAGCTGCAAAATTAATCTAGAAGAAATAACTGCATATTCTTTGAACTTGCCTATTTTTAATGAATTACTTGAAAAAACTGTTTCTTTTAATTAGGCTATTTTTAAACCACGCTTGATTTTGGTTTATGTATTGATTTGGGAATATTAGGAAAAGAAACAGGAATAATGTTGGGTAAAGGAACAAAAGTTTGATGAATGCGGGTGGTTTCAATTTACAGCAAATAAAATTATTTAACGAAAATTCTTATACAGCCCTTCCATGAAAATAGAATAAGGGGTAAAATACCTTGAAGTTTTAGGTAATATTGCTGCTCGTAAAGAATAGGAGATATAATTTGCTTCCTACTAAGGTCGCTCAACTAGTCTGAGTAAAATAGAGGAAAGGAACGTACAAATGAATTCTTTTGAACATTTTATTTCCACTGACGACAATAAAAAAATATAAATAATAATAAATGATTTATAATAAAATAAATACATTGAATCTGAAATAACCTAGCGTAAAAACTGCGTAGATATAGATACAAATTCACAGCGAGAATTATCTTGCGAATGGAAATTCCGTACGAAAGGCGCTTTGTCACAACGTCTGAAGTTCGTTAATAAGAAAGACGGTAATGGAAATTGTGCCCCAAGTCGGAGATGACTATCTTCTTTAAAAGCAACTCATCCAAGAGAAAGGAAAAACGGCAGTCTTCGTGTTTTGACCTTATCCATGTCCTCAACAACCTCCGCATTATGTTCTCAACGAAAACTTTTAATGAGTACGACAGTATTTCGCAGGTTTTCTACACCAGCCTTTTCTTCGCTTTGCATTCTCATCCATATCGTAATTCTTTTGCCAAAAAGGTTCTTATTCATTCTACACAGAACTTTTTTTTTCGTTCTTCGTTGCACTCTTTCATATCTACAGATAACTTATCGTGAATTTGATATGGGCCATTGTAATCTTAAATCTCGAAGTTTTATGATGTGAGTTTTCTTCTGCCGACTGATATTTATAGTTGAAAGTAGCTTATTTATTCATTCTCTAGCCGATATTACTACGAAAATGAATAATAGTATTAAAAAAGAAATGGTTAGGAAATAAAAATAATAGGTTTATTTTAATTTAATTTTGGCCGCGGTGGCGGAGTGGTTAGCGAGCTAGCACGCTAGCGCTCCAACCCAAAGGTCCCAGGTTCGAATCCTGGCTAGTCGAATTTTTCCGGTTAGGGAATGGTCGTTTGTGTTTCGTCCATTGTTAATGTTGAAGCCCACCACTGTAATTGTCCAATGTTGGATGTTTGTGGGGGCATTGAGAAATAAAAAAAAATAAAAAAATCTTTTGCTGAGGAATCAAAAGTCGGATATAAAAAATTGCTGGAAAAGTGCTCAAAACAACTTTCATTAAGTTTTGAGCGATTTGAGCATAGCAAATGCAGAGTATTATGCCTTCTATTATACACTTTACTAGAGGACCTATCATACATTCTTTTAAATGACCATATATACCCTGCAAGACGTCTTCTAAAGTGTGGAACTGCACTTAAATCGTAGTCTGTTTTTCAATTTGCTTTGATACAAATGATACATCCGCGTGAAGTAAAAACTATTGTTTTTAAGAAGTCTGTAGGATTGAGCGATGATTAGCATTTTCCGTGTTTGTTTCACTTTGAGCTTCTCATGATGTAGTTTCAATAATATTTTTATCAGTTACCGACTCTGAATACCTATTCATACGCTACAGCCCTTCATTTTCATACTAATATTTCTGAATTATCATAATATTAAGGCGATAAGCATAAAGGATAAATTCCGTATGCGAGGACATACAGTTTTGAGTTACAAATGAGAGATTTTTCAGATCAACGAAATTTTCTTAAAAATGATCAAAAGGCACATACGATTCTCATCATGGATTAATGACAATTAGAAGTATTTTCTATTGTGAAAATTAAAATTTTTTTTGCGATTTCATTTGTGATACATACGAGATTCTTCTTTATCTCTTCACTATTTTTCAACTGATTATAGATTTACTTGGATTATCGGACACATTTCTACACTATAAAATCATTCATTAAAAGTGATCAATAATATTATACATAATTTTGAGGTAACATAAATAAATATTTCCAAAATGAGCGAAGTTTCAATCTTATGCTAGAATATCATGGACGAAGTCGAGAAGTTAATTTATTTTCCAATTAAATAGAAACACTGCTCTCTCCTTAAAGAAGCTTGAAAATAATAAAAGATAGCTCTAACATGGGACCTTAATTTTTCGTGATTCTTAAAAGTGAAATAAAATTACTAAAACATTGATTTCAACTCGTCTCCTCGAAGGGAATGTATGTTTCGCTTATTGCATCAGCTATATAAAGTGATACGTAAAGAAAAATCGCTCTTGCTTTCAATTGACTGAATTAAATCTACACAAAGCCCATGAAAACCTTTCGAGACAATTTCTTCTTATTAGAAAAATGATCCTGCCAACAGGATATATCATTTCCTCGACTTTCTCAAGTTTTAGGAAAACAGCGTTATCCCATCGGCCTTTCTCTGAGAACAATCTCTTCTTCAAGTATAAGTACTTTCAACTTTTATCAGCGGCATAAATGCTGATCTATATTTATGTGGACAAAAGTATTTAATGGTAAGTCCGGCTGTTTACTTCTCTCTCCATTGGTTCGTCTCTTTATGGGATGACGTCGTTATAAAGAAGTCTTATGGAGAAAGCTCACAGCTTTTCCCTCGGCAACTCGTCGGATGTCTGCAAAGTATTTCTGGAGATAAAAATGTCTTCGAGAAATATTAATGGAATATAAAAGTGATTCGATTCTCTGGGAAATTGACGTTTAAAAATATTTGAGGCTATTTTGATTGCAGTAATACCTTGATAATATTTCTGCTCACGATTTTTCAGCGAACAACGTTGTTTGCCATAGTTCACATTCAGTCAGCGAATAAAAATTTATTTGAAGGGAAAGAGACTTTGTATTTTTTCCACAGGATTTTGTTACAAGAACGACCAGGTTTCAGCGAATAATTGCCATCATTAAGTCAACCATCATCAATATCTTTCGCTGAAACCTGGACGTGTTTGTAATAAAATCCTGTGGAAAAAGTACAGAGTCTATTTTGTTTCAAACATGGAGTATTTCTACAAAAATCATCAATGTCTGTGAATTTGGTGATGGAAAATTTGGCTAATGAATGACTTAATGAAGAATAATAACATCTTAATGTAGGTGCAGGCTCTCCAGTTCTAAATATTCGAAGATAATGAAAAAACTATTACTTTAGGTACTGATGCTTCTTGGTTACATGCAAAAGAGGACTTTTCTACTATTGCCTCATGAGGGCCGTCCAGAAAGTAAAACCCGTTCTCGAATAAAACGCCAAGCTTTTGACATTGTTGTTTGCATTTTTTTTATTTTTAAATTTTATGTATTTTTCTACTTTCCTAAATAGTTTCCGTGGACATTTAAGTCTTCTGCCAACAGTTAACAATGAAATGCGATCTCTTCTTTAAGCTCATCTTCGTTCTCAAAACGTCTCCCTCCCAGAAAGTTTAAACGAAACTATTGAGAGTACGATGATAATAGTGCATTACTATTATAAACAATCTTTTGCGGTAAAGATATCCTAAAATGGTCTCTCTTTCACCTGGCTTCTGAATATATTACATGATAAATTTAAACCATCTCATCAAAAATAACTACAATTAACCAAAATTTAGAAAATGAAATTTTACGTACAAAGAATTATTAGATACAACATAAAAGATAGAATAAAAGATTCAACGGTCATATACCAACTTTGACTGTAGATCCTGGTACGCAAGAGGCGTTTTTCTTGTTATCAGTTGTATTTACGTGGATAAGAGGTGGTGCAGATGGTGTAGGGGAAGAATATCGCACTTTGAAAGGATTTCTACGGTGGACTTCGGAGTGGAAATAACTGTTTTTTAAATTATTCTTATTAACTAAGAGACTGTTACAACATGTATACCCTGAACTTTGTATTTAAATATTTATAGAATTTTTCCTTTTCTTGTAGTATGAATACATTCTCTTAATGTTACAACACATACTAATACAGGAAAACTAATAGCTATTAATTAACACGGAAAGATTTAGGTTTTGGAAGAAATCCACTCTAAAAGGGTTCGAGAATAAATCGCAAATACTCAGAGGTAATTATTATTTAATACTGTATGCGCGCTCCATAATTTAGTAATCCTACGAACAATAGATGTTAGAACAGGGTAACGACCTTAAATAATAACAGGACATGATAACGACCTTAAATCATCTACATTAGCCGTGGTGTCCAAGTTTGGGATTAGTTATAAATTTAAGTAAAGATAAAAATGTTATTAATATCTATTGATATCGAGGTTCATTTTAGGACAAATCGTAGGTTAAATAACTTCTTTCCAAACAAGTTTGCAAGTATTTACAATGTATATTAATCTATCGCAGTTGGTGAGGTTTTATCGAATCTTCCCATCCTTAGGGTGCCTGCTATGTTGCGTTCTGCATATTTAGCGATACGTAGTTTCACGCCAATTTCAACTTGCGCCATGGTCTTCGACGTTTGACTGTGATTTTGGTCCGCTTTAATCACGTAAGGACAACCTTCAATACCGCTTTTCCTTAATTGGTCGATCTTCGGCCAGCTCCGTGATTGTCCGTCTACGGGGAACCCGTTTCCAATAGAGTAGTACTTAATCTATTGGCATGATTTTTATCTACCTCAATCAACGTCATACACGTGCTTTTGTATTTATGCTGTATACTTTCTCGAACTTATTACCTGGTGGAGTACATTCCACGTGTGTTACGCTTAGTGGAAAAGGTTGAAACTTTTATTTCTTCTTTCCCTATGATCATCAATTTTAACGACCGCAACCGATACCGGCAAACTCTCGAAAAACGAGCATGTTTCACAACTTCTCACCATCCAAGATATTCAGAAAGTGAATATAAGTCGTGATTAGAAAACACTGAGTTTCAGATTCATCCGAATGAATTTAAATGTACCCAACATTTACCTGAAAACGAAAACCAGCTTTCGCTAAATGAAGCGGTAAATAGAATCCATTTCTATGGAGTTATGGACATGTAACTGATATGTTGCAGCGTAACTTTGTGGATTGAATAAGCACAAATCTCAAAGAGAAACTTCATATCTTTTGTGAAAGAGTTTTGTTCGACAGTTTTCGTCTATTGACATCTTCGGGAATCACAAAATATGTCATGCCGTATTTTGGAAGCTTTGAAACGTTCTTCATTAAAGTAGGTATGCAATTATGAACATTGCGGTATTGGAATGTTTAAATTCTAAGGAGGTTTGAGAAGAAACTCATTAATATAGCATCTAAGATTGACTATCCGTCAACAAGATGGTGATTCAGCGAAAATTATATAAAATTTAATTTCGTTTTCATACATCCATACATGCAGTTCTACAAAGATGTCGTGCACAAAACATAATACAAGCAATATACATTTTCAGTTTAATGTGATGAATTTATGAACTTTAAAAATCAAATGATTAAAATTTGACGAATAACCGATCACTTCTTTAAAACATTAATAACTCCATACATATCTATCCATCAGCGGGAACATCAACGGAACTTCCGCCTCAAAAGCGGACAACCCATCTCGAGCTTCCCCCTATGCCTCCTAGAGAACAAGCACAAGAGCGACTTCCAATTGAGGCGCCTCCATCAGGAAGAACAGCGCCGCCGGCTAGACCTGCTGCAGGAAGTGGTGATCCTTTGCCATTCAAAAACTGATATACACACTAACCAGCATACCTTTCCTAACCCTTCACTCCTCGTAGCCCTTCCAAGTAAACTCTTACCTTAACCTCTCCCTCACTCCTTATTCCCTACTCCCTTTTACAACCATTATCCCCGTATATTTTGGAAAAATTTTGGTGTTTACCTGACGATGCTTCTACGGAAGCGAAACCGATCGCGTGGATCGAACTATTGTGGAAATTACAAAGTGTGCTTCCTTTGTAACATGGCTTCCCACAAAGTTATACCATACTACATTGACTTCGTCATATCTATCCATTTATAAAAAGAAAAACGGCTTAAATAGCATTGAAGGATGCATTTTGTTTCTAAATATCTTACCTAGTGCATATACGCCTTTCTCTTTGTCTTAAATATTCACTGTTGTTTTGATAGCCTTGAAATTTCACTTTTTTACTAAAGAGCTCATAAAATAAAAAAAGAAACTCAACAATATAAAATTCTGATGATTTATCATTTTCTTCCAAACACAACAAATTACACTTTTACTTACATTATAATGTCATGAGTTACTCGCATTTAATGATTTAATTATAAGATTTGATTTGGAAACACTCCTCTAAGGATTGAAATTGATGATTTCTATAAACGTCATCCCTTCTTGGAAGAAGGAAAATAACCATATTATTCCATACAAAGGAGCCATTGATGAGGAAGGTCAAATTTTGGAATGGAAAGATTCATTCATCCTCATGACAAATACGATGCTTCGTATCACCGGTAAAATCTTCGGCATCACCGCTCCTATACCGTACCTCTCTTACCACTATCATACACCATTTTTATACTTCAAAAGCACATACTAAATCGATCCAGGTGGCTAGCCAATGCCGTGTGCTACAACAATTTTTATATGCACAAAAATTCCGAACGAAATAAAATGAATTATCTATATTTCTGCCCCGGCATCCCCGCATGCTCGTTTATATTTTTCTTTCGCCGGAAGCCATCAGTGAAATAGCGGAAACAGATGAAATAGTCGCGATCCATTCAACATATTTTCATCATTTTGGATAAAAAGTCCTTATTCCCCCTGGAAATCCTCACCATGTCTCAATCAATTTTCCACAATATCCTCTCCCTTTTCCGTTCCACCATTCGCATATTTCTCCCTCCCAATTATCGACAATTTATCTTCCTCGTGAGCGATATGATATTTCCACCATCCTTTTCCACTTATCCTTTTGTTCTCCTTATTTTTTCAACGTTCCTCCTCTTCCCCGGCCGCACCCTTTCCGGCGACCCTTTTCTTTTGCGTCCGAAAAAACACATTATTTTCCTTCCTTTCATGTAAGTCGGAGACCCTTTATATTCTGGATGAAAATAGCCCCACCGTGTTCCTTTCAAAAGGTCCTCAATCGGATTTTGTATATCAAAATAGAGTGTCCTACGGGGACGCTTAGTACTTCTCCAACATCCCCTTCATTCAGAAGGAAAGAGTAGTGGAGATATCTTCTTAGCATCACGGACTCCTTTTTCTTTTCGCTTTTTATATTGAGGAAATATAGTAGACAATATCCGTTTAACAACGCGTTAAAGATGACGAGTTGGTTTTGACCGTATGTACAATACCGGGCATCGCAGGGGAAGGAGTGAGCCTTGATTTTCCCTTCTCCTCAATCTTATGCATCACGCAATGTAGAATACGATTTTTATGGAAGGGAATGTTTGTCGTTGGTTTGTTCCATATGGCCTTATAAGATAAGAAACACCCTAGAGGAGGGATGGCGAACCTATTGTGGCAAGAATGTGCCATTTGATAAATATAAAAGACTTTCGTACCAGTGTAAAGCGAAACCATGTCGTGAGATGCTGATATTATCTTCTTTATTATCCAAACTATGAGTATATAATGATGTAATCAATGTCTATAAGAAATGATTGTGATTAACAGCGAACAGACTCAATTTTTACTTGCGAAGTCTCATTTTTTTAGTGAAAAGTACGTGACAAGGATAAATAGTAGTTTTGCGGGCCAAATACGTTCTCTTGCGTACCTTAGGTTCGCCGCCCGAGCCCCAGAGACTTGATTTAGAAGTAACTATGGGTATAACTTCATTAGATTTGAGAAATATCTGAAATGTTGTTGGGAATAAATGTTAATATTCTGTCTGTCTCTTGGAGGAAATAGGTGATTTAATATTTAGTATGTATGCCAGTTGTTTGCGTAAATCCTTACGTGAACGTTTATTCGTATACAAAATATTTTGACATGTACCCGTAACTTCTGTATAGCTAACTTTCTACCTGTTTTCACTTAGTACGTATGTCACCAATTCTAAGCAGACATTTTATTCATATGTGACTAATTATAAAGAAAGAGATTTTAATTACTATAAAAAACGGAGATGTTTGTATCCAAATTTCCTCTTACTGTAGACTTTAGCATACATGTACATGAATACATGCTATGGGTTATAATTGAAACAATTTTGACATTATCCGAAATGAGAAAATGAGTGTATTCACGAAATAGTGTGTCGATTTAAAATATAAATAGGGTAAAATAGATAAAGTATCGCTGTGATCAAATGTTTGTTAAAATTATTCATAGGTACCTTGCTCAAGCCTGAAATTCTCGATGTATTCGAAAAGTAGAAATAATAATCATTTTAAGAGAGCTACGGCATCTGAGGTCAATTTGCACATGAGCCCCCACCGGGAATCGAAACCGCTTTCACCGAAGCACAACACGTCACCCATATGGCTATCCGGAGGATTCATTCAAAAAAGAGAATTAAAGAAATTTAGATGAGGGAATAGGGAAACAGGTGGTAATACAAATGAAAGGAAATTCACATCTAAATGCTTAACTGTTGCAGATGAATTAAAACAACCATTTTTCTCCTTCGAATGTTAATATATGAAAAATAATATTTTGAAAAAATTTAAATATTTCAAATGTTATTTTCATTGATAAAATGTCAAACGACGTGATAGGACGCTATTAGGAGGAAACGGAGCAAGCAATTGAATATAAAGGCTATGAGTTTGCCTGATATTGAAAAGTAATTCTTGAATCCGGTGGTAAAATAGAAACTCTGTGATTAGATAAAGCAGTATCCGTTTTTTCTTCAATTAACTGATAGAATATTCCTTCTTCATGAATTTACAAGGTTTGAAAGAGTATCTCTTGTAACATATTTTCGACTAATTTGACCATCCATCTTCATTCGTGGCAATCATAAATATGACACATAATAAAGATGAATGCAGGAGAGGCGAATCCTGGAGCATGAAAAATGTATCAATTTCGTCTATCTGACTTATTTGATACCGGTTCCTTCAAGTACACTTGACGGTCGAGGACGAAATAAATTTCCTATATAATAAATCATTCTTTGGCAAATATTTCAAAGCTCATTAAATAAAGAAACTTTTCCAAAAGCATGTAAATATTATGACAATAAGTTTCGAAGGATTTTGCCTAAATAAAATTACAGAATTCTTCATTAAGAACGCTCATTCTGCAATCTAACAAGAATGGCAAAGTGGTAGCTAACTTCATACACAGTCGCTAGTCTTAGATTTTTCTTTTAAAGTTTTTATAATCAAGTGAATACGGGACTACAATTGTGATGGAATATTTCGGAATCAGTAATGTACTTATTCTTTATGGGGCTACAAAATGATACCGGGAAAATTTCTAATCCTCTAAATTTTTAAAACGTGTACTTTTTCAAAAATGTCCAAAGATAAGAGCATAAATGCTTCAATATGAGTATTTTTACATAAATGCAATCGTTATCTGTAAATGCAGTCCAATTCAGAGATGGATTTTGGGATCGCCATTGCGTTATAAAAACTCAATTTAAAAGTATCTAAACTACGTTGACTGCAATAGGTATCATCGACGGGTCATTTTAAAAAGAAATTTCAAATTGATTTAGCTATTATTTATCTTAAACCTATACAATAATAAACTAATAAGTATGGAGGCTGGGCACCCGGATTTTTAAGTAGGCAACGCTTTCGACTTCGGTGAAAGTAGTCACGGGTTCGATTCCCGGTAAGGGCCTTCTGAGAAACAACCTTTGCAGCCGAAGCGCTTTTAACCATACTACTACTGGTATATTTACATTGTGATTCGTATGCTAGTTCTGGGGTCTCACCACGTAAGCGTCGTACTCGAATCTTCGGCTTCGAATTCGGCTGCCCGATTCGAAATGACGTCACATTCTAACGGATCTGTGAAATAACGTAAGCAATTCCTCCCGAAGTCGCATGCAAGCGCACATTCGGCAGGACTTCGGATAGGGACTCGATTTCGCATCTTGTTCGAATTTACGTAATAACTCCCACGGACCGGAATAAATGTGCTTATGAAATGGAAGTGTTTTAAATGACTTTCACAGTATCAAGCGAATATATATACTTTACAATAAAATAGACTACGCTAAAATGTAAACAAATGTAAGAGTTAAATTATGTAAGAAGTAATGTAAACATGAAGAGATAGATATGATACTATCTATGACGTTCATTGACCTCATAAAAGATTTATTCAATAAATTTATCAAGAGAAGGTTTAAATAAGGCAAGAAGCAATTCATATGTATTTATTTATCGTGAGAAGTCGGTGAGAAAAGACTTGATGGAAATAAATATTTTACCATGAATAACTTTAAATCCCATTTGGGAGCCTACGAATCTCTTCCCCATTCGCTCAACGCGTACAATAACTCTCGCTTGGAAGAATTACTTCAATATTTCTCGGCATGCTAAGAAATTGATCGACATTTGAATCGCTTCGTCAGAAAATAAAATCCGAGGGAAAATATAAGTAAACAGCCGCTTTTGTGCTTGGAAAGAGTATTTCTTTGTTAGACATTTAGCGTCAGATGGGATTTGAAAAAAGCGCTTGTTTCTTTTTTACCTTTGATGACTGGGACCATTCCGCCAGGTTTTCCTCGGTGAAGTAGAAAGGGGTTGGTGGGGTAAAGGGTGGGCGAGGGAAGGGAGGCTGGTTGAGAGAAAAATGTAGGAGGGAAGGAGTGCGTGGGTGGAAAGGAACCCTTTGCAAAGAGAAACACCATTGAAGAGGCGAATGAGATGGAGTGAAACGAGGTGGTTGAGAGAGAGAGAGAGGCAATCGCAGAAACTTGATTCCATTCACTACTTCCGCCGTGAGGGAGTCGATTTGAATGAAAGGAGTGCGTTCTGAATGAGGTGCTCTCGACAGCGTTACTCGTTTCACCTCGGGTATTGTTTTTGTTCGGTAAGTTTTAGCTGAACAGTTAATCTTTCGAAAAAAGGAGAACAGTGGAAATGCCTGACGATTTTGAAAGCGATTTTCCTTTCATTACTAGTACTCCCAAGACCGTAATGTTTATCGCGTTCATAAATTTTGAGTTCATAATAATATAGAATAACGACTTAGCTAGTCTTACTATTGCAAAGAATGTCAATATTATGCAAGAAATAACATTTGTGAAAAACAGAAACATGACTGGGACTCGAACCCAGGCTTCCCATTTTCCGGGCAGGTATTCTAACCTGAGACTTAGATATTCTTCTAGTATAATCTCTTGGGGTATAGCCACACGGCTCTTTCGTGCTAATTAATTCACCACTCCTTTTGGGGATTAACCTCAGAAGACATCTTTTGTGAGTTGTCTCTCTTTGTGAGTACCATCTGGCGGCAGTTTGCGCCACTATGTGGAGGATGCTCGCTTTGATCACATAAGCATTCCCTAACAGTATGGAAGAGATGCTGCACGGTTTTTCAGCGGTTATAATACCTGACCAGAAAGTGGGAGACCTGGGCTCGCGTCGAAGTCACGTCGCGTCGTTACTTTTCACACCTTTTATTCCTTGGGTTTCAGCCGCACGGCTCATTCGTGCTTAGTTACTCACCTTTCCTCAATATTTGTCAATATCATGTTTTCCTTATACAACAGAACTTACTTGAGTTTGAGCATTTTTCATAACGGAAAGTTTCTTTGCTGGTATCAATTTAAGACGGCTCCATACTGAAATAGTGGAACATGGTGAGGATATCTTTGTGTAAAATCAATGATAGAAATAAACGATAGATATTAATGGTTGAATTATTGTGAAGAATTTAATTGCATCTTAGAGTATTGAATTATAAAAACGTCATTTAAGCTATTTTACTTAAATTTTAACGTTAAATTAGTTTCTTTATTTACATTCACAGTTAAGAACCGGGAGTTAAAAAAGTCATATTATACCAGATACTCGTAGATTTTATCTTCGTCCAAAAATATAGTGTTTAAGATGCATTTATCACTTATCATTTCGTGTACTATTTATTTAACTGCCTGGAAATTTTTGTCTGAAAACTTAAAAATTTAGTTATAAGCCAAGATTTTATTTATTTCTTTTAAAAATTAACCTATAATAAAAGATATAATAAAAGATAAAATGTAAAAAAAGTGTGACAAAAAAATTATACAATTACCGGAAAGGCAGCATAGGTCGTTGGAATATTCTTGATATTTCCTAATATAGAGTAGTCAAACAATGTCAGAAATTTGTCGACTGATAGTATTTACTGAATGTTAGTCATATAGGATTGAAATTATTTTGAAAACCGTCGTATTCTTTTATCATACGGATTACCTGGCTTTAAACGCATACGTAAGGGTTGACATTTTAGGAAACGAAAGGTAAAAACCTCAAGTTAGCTCAAGACCTTTTACGCACCCCTGTAAACCATCTCTCGATACAAATTGTACGGAACTGATGTATTTACCGCATGTAACAAAATAAGAGTGGATTGGGAGTTGAGAATGTATTCAAAATGCTCCTTTAAACCAAATTCTAATCGTAAAAGTTAAAATGACATCTAAAAATAACAATTATACTGTAGTGATACGGAAAGTACGCAAAAATAGACTAGAATAATTTCATGAAGTTACGGCTTCTTCGATTCATTTTAGTAGTAATGCGTAGTAACTTATATTACAATAGCAGTACATTGGCCTTATTGTTACCTACGTTTGTTGTCAAACATACTCCCTTGCAAATTGCTTCCACTGCATGTTTCGCCGACTCTTTATTTGTTAATCAAGAACGATATTCACTCCGTGAAGAGGACAGTAGCGGGGATCCAGAAATATACACCATTACAGTGCGCACACAACTGCAACGGAAGCGTACATGAGTGCCCCCGACGCGAGAAACTGCCGGTTGTGGATTCCGCTGTAATTATTAGCGATATCCTCAACACTCAGCGCCAATCCGAACGCATACAAACACATCCGGTTTTGCTTAATCACTCGCCTCCTTACGCTCTAGTTTGCGGAAGATATTCCCATTTGAGGCGCTGCATTAAACACAGTCTGCTCTGTCGGTTTCTTCTTCACATATTTACGATCGTATGACCCAATTCCAGCATCCTTAGGGGAATAGGGCAAGGGCGAGGCCTTCAATTAGCGAGACAGACGGTACATGAGGGAAGCTTCAACGGTGACTTACTTGCGACGAGGGAAAGACAGTCGTCTCGCCTTAAAAACACGGGGCACTTAAAGGCCGCACGAGAAAAGGAAAGGGAGACAGGTAGAACAACGCAATTAAAGGGGCATTTAGGCTCAATAATTAAAGTCGTTCCAAATCTCGGTAAAAAGAGATAGCGCTGGTTTTCAATACTAACCACTTCAAACGTTTTTCTGCGCTAGTTAACCCATTTGGACTCGGATAGTAGTAGAAATTAATGAAATGGTTTAGAGAATAATTTATAAAGAATTTTTCCTGAAAACCAGATTATCCAAATCTATGCCCAAACGAAGTTAAGTACAAAATAAGTTGGTTCATGGAATGTATACATTACTCTAATATTCTATACGAGTAAATCTAAAAAATAAACGGTCATGAAGAAAATTTTGACGGGACCGGGACATGAACCCGGATCTTTCACTTTCCTTGTGACTGCTCTAGCCTACTGGGTAATCGTGCCAGAAGGTTTCTTTCCGCACACGTTAATGTGCAAAGCAACCTCTCACTCTTTTTCTTTGACTCGAAAAATAATTCCCTTCAAATATTACAATGGGGAAATATGAGTAAATACATAAAACGTAGAAGTTATAGAGAAATGTAGGAGCAAGGAAACGAATAAAACGTAAGTTTGGGGCGAAATTTGACCCTAATTTTTGAAGGTTAAGTATGAATCCTAAAATTTGGTTTGAACCTCGAACTTACCTTCAAAGATTCATGGAGAGGCTTTGATGATGAGGCTTTCGAGGCAAGATGAGGATTTGAAGCAATTTTCCCTAAACTTCCTCACTGATCCAAAATGCTTCGAGTGGAAAACATCCACCAAATAAAGCCCGATGATCCTATGATTCATAGTATTTAATATGGAGAAACAAAATGAACATTTTATAGCCTCGCTCATACATCAGTAGTTTTTATATTATCACATTCATGAATGCAACTAACTGTGAAAAGAAAGGTACATAGTTCTCTTTCTTATTCCCAAAACAGGACCACCCATCAAGATGAAGACTGAAAGACTTACTGATTCTCATTCAGTCAATTATATTGGAAAATTATTAATGCACGCTGATTTGCATGGCCAAAAGGCAATTCAACGAATATACTTCCGAAATACTTTGCATAGTACACCCGAAGAAGTAAAATCTAGGTTGTGGATATATAGCATTAAACAGAAACAAGCCGTTAAAAATTATTTATTTATACAAAAAACCTACAAAATGTAAGTCACCCGACCCGGGTTTCGATGCATGGCATCATCTTCAGTTGAAGAAGTTCATTTGTATTTTTGTGGGGTTTTTGCAAAAATAAATTATTTTTTGTCAGCTTGCTTCTGTTTTCAAGGAATACCACCTAGTTAAGGCCCACAGAATAGAAAAAGCATGAAACAGCATAGCATGCCAAAATAGCAACCCAGGTTAAGCTTGATAATAGCCTGAATTAATCTTTACTCCATCCTCTCTCTCCCCTTCTACGTTAAAGTCAGAGAATAAACATCTAGGTACTCCATAATGGGAATTTAGAAGGAAGGTAAAGGATGAGAAGCAGTGGAATCTTCGAGGTGTAAACAATGAGCACCACGTATCGACGAGGTTCTAACCTTGGCCTTTAGTTTGTTTACCACTTCTCATCATTTCTATGGAAACTTTGTTTTGAAACTTTTGCTGCGGTTAAATTCGTCGATCCAGCGAATTCTATTCAGCGACGTAATCCGCGACTGCAGTGGATACCAATTTTCCCAGTTTAATGCCTTTTCTATGTCCTTCGTCTCTTATTTTAACGAGTATTATCATTCCGCAGCGTAAGTTGGAGCTCATGCTGTTCTACCTCGAGGAGACAATTGTTTCCGCAGGTTATAATCATGTCACGGTAGTTCTTAAGTAATTGGCTCTGTGAAGATGAAATAAATGCTTAACTGTATCGGGGAGATGAGGTTCGCAATGTATTTAGTTCCAAGTAAATTCAGAAAAAGTAGATGCTTAAATGATGTTGCCGATATTATGTGCCCTCCTTGTTACATAAGCTGTTTTGATAGAGCGTGTAAAATAAGGGAAACGGATGCTGAATGAGGTCGCGTCAAGAATACATTTTTCTGCAATCGATACGCTAAAGGGACTAAGGGAAGCATAGTCATGATACGTGCACCCCCTGCCACACACCAAAAGGTGGCTTGCAGGGTACACGTGTATATGCAGATGTATATCGTAAAGAATTTCGGACTGTTCTGAGAGTCTTGAAGCTCCGTAGGTGGAAACCTCAGGATAAACAGCGGTAAAAAAATATTGACATGGCTTGGACGAACTCACGTCTCCCACTTTCTGAGTGTGTTCTATCCACCATACACGTCCACATATGTTCTATACACCATGACCCTGCCAACCACTTAACTTGTGAATATTTTGATACCTTATCCTCATCCTTGTTCATTTGTGGAATTAAATAGCCATAAGAGTCACGATCTGTCATTTGACAAAGCTTGTTAAACAGTAATATAACAAATGAGGATATCTTATGATTATACGTACTGCGTATGAATGGATAACTGAAAATATTTGACATTNGTAAATTTAGAAAAAGTAGATGCTTAAATGATGTTGCCGATATTATGTGCCCTCCTTGTTACATAAGCTGTTTTGATAGAGCGTGTAAAATAAGGGAAACGGATGCTGAATGAGGTCGCGTCAAGAATACATTTTTCTGAAATCGATACGCTAAAGGGACTAAGGGAAGCATAGTCATGATACGTGCACCCCCTGCCACACACCAAAAGGTGGCTTGCAGGGTACACGTGTATATGCAGATGTATATCGTAAAGAATTTCGGACTGTTCTGAGAGTCTTGAAGCTCCGTAGGTGGAAACCTCAGGATAAACAGCGGTAAAAAAATATTGACATGGCTTGGACGAACTCACGTCTCCCACTTTCTGAGTGTGTTCTATCCACCATACACGTCCACATATGTTCTATACACCATGACCCTGCCAACCACTTAACTTGTGAATATTTTGATACCTTATCCTCATCCTTGTTCATTTGTGGAATTAAATAGCCATAAGAGTCACGATCTGTCATTTGACAAAGCTTGTTAAACAGTAATATAACAAATGAGGATAGCTTATGATTATACGTACTGCGTATGAATGGATAACTGAAAATATTTGACATTCAGTAATTTTGTATATTTTACGCGATAGAGTTCAATGATGTCGAGAAATTTCATTGCCACTTATATTGCGCCGTTTCCTTGCACAACATTCATTTCATTACAGCGTAATTTTCCATAAGTTCAATATTCTTGAAAGACCAGCTGAATGATCCTCTTCATTTTTATATTTATAATTTTCGACAGCCTAATAGCGAAGCGCAATGCAGGTATTTTTAATGTTCTTGACACAATTTCAGGTGTTTGAGAACACCAAGCTGTGTTACTATTCAGCGTAACCTCTAATTATCTGCAAAGTTCTACTCTGGGGATAACCTCTCCACGAAGCAATTAGTACCCTGCTATTTACTTTCGACTGCCGTATGTTTGCTTTTATGAGTATTTCGTAGCACGCAACGCTAACATATATGCAAACTGGCTCAACTCACCCCCAAAATATATGGGATACATTTAGATTTTTCCTTTCCAGCAAAACAGTTCTTAAGGATTGCCTACATCGTTCAAAATTAGAGTCGAAAAGTTGAACTTATTATCCTATAATCTAATGAAAAATCCTGAGATTTATCTCAAAATGTTCAAGTTTTTCCTGCTAATGGCAGTTATCCTGCACTACTATGGGTTGGGATTAATTACAAGGCCTCCAGGTTTACAGATCTCTTTTTAAGGGTGGAAATGAAAAAAAAATCTTAGCGAATCAGTATTTTCCGAGGTAGCTCTCCTTTGAAGAGATTAGTAAAGAATAATCAATACATAATGAAATTAGAGAAATAAGTCTAGTTACTATTGGCGCAAAGGTTCAGCTTAAGGTATGCTGTGGAAAGTGTCCTATAGCACCAAATTCTACGTTGACGATAGCATACCAGCAGGGAACAAAATGTAGCCGCGTTAACATCGTATTTTTCAGCTTAAATGGCAGTAACTGAAGAAGATTGATCGACAAGGGTTTGGATTTACGTCCTGTATCATAACTCATGAAATACTCTAATCTTCTACAAAGACGCCGAATTGTTATCTGAATCGTGAAAGTAATTAAAGGTTCTTAGAAACAGTAATTAACTACATAAAATAAGTTATTTACATTTGATGGCCCATTCGAAAGAGAACATTGTGTTTACCACTTAGTAAAGACTACCATTTATCTTCTAACAGTAGTGCTATGGTTTTGGGTATAATAATTATGCAAGGTATTTAAATATGGATATTGTCTACTTTTGCTCGCAGACATGTCTGGGTTAAATTCATAGCTGCCAATTTAGCGATTTTATCGTTTAATTTAGCAGCCTTTTCCTTCTTAAAGTGAAGTTTTTTTTTACGTGACTATTCGTACTGTATGAAATATGTTCTATGACGTCGACCATTCTCTCCTCACTTTTATAATAACGTGTTGGTCTCTTTTTAAGATTACATTAGCAAAAAATTCAGTTGATAATAGACGAAATATTTATATCATACATTTAATTTGTGTAATTTATGAGCCACTTTTCCATCTATAGAAACAAATTTAAGCTATTCTATTTTTCATCACTTTTTAGCATCGTTTTCAAAAATAAATTGGCATCTATGGTTACGTTGCGAGGAATTCCAGTTATTCATCAGCTCGTAGTTCGACTTTATTTCGGGGACAACTAAGAATACGAGTTAACGGCAAACATCAGTGTCAGCCTCCCAACGAATAATGGAAGGTGAGAAATAGGAGCTGAAAATTGGAGAGAGTATAGTAGTATTGTTAATTATTAAAGTGCTTCGACAGCTTAGGTAATTTCGCACGTAGGCCCCCACCGGGAATCAAACCCGGGACTGCTTTCACTGAAGTCGAACGCGTTGCCCACTTGGCTACCGAGAGCCCCAATTGGAGAGAGTAATGAACGAAGAGGAAGGTATATCTCGTACTTTTATCTCTTCAACTTTCCTTCGGTGAACCTTAGTTACACTTGTGTTCTTGTACTTTATCCTCTGACAGAGGATGAATATGGTGAAAACAGCATTAGCACCCTTTTAAGCTACCGCAGTAAGTCAACAGTTTGCTTTCCCGGTAACTGAAAGATCCTATCCATTAGATAAATATATACTCATTTGGTGATGCATGTTTTAAATACACTCATCATAAAACTATCTTCAGGTTGGATCCCATGGAAATGAAATCCCGTGGCTACAGTCGGTGCTGCAAAGCGGAACCGCTCCCTTTGCAGACAAAACTTCGCTAATAACGGAGATAAACTCATGTTCTCTATAGCTAAAATCGGCAAGAGCATTCGCCCGGGGAGCGGAAGGTAAGAGTTCCAACTCTAATCACTTATGACTCTTGCACATCCATTTATTACATTAAGTTTTTCAAAGCGCACGAGGTATCGCGCAAGTTTATCCTCGATTATTTTACGTGTTTAGGATATTTTTATGTAAGTTTTAAGGATGTTATTCACGTAAACTCAATACATTTATTTGTCGAGGAAAAAAAATAAATGGGATTTTTAGTCCGTCGTTTCCAACTCAAAGTCAGGAGAAACTTGATAAGATAATCTTTTCACGCCGATTTTCTACGTACATTCATGAGTGGGAGAGCTGATGCGTTAAATGGAAGCAAGAGCCTAGTAGCTGAAAGAGCTAGGAAGAGGAAGGGGAGAGGCTAATTTATGACACTTATGAGTTCGAAATTCACATTAGTGATTTCATTCCAGCCATTTATTATGCAAACGATCAAATAAATTGAATATGACGAAATCAAAATTATCTCTCCATTTAATTTTTCGGTTGGAAATACGTTATTATTAAATATTCTATGAATGTTAAGGAAGTTGCATGGTATTTTTATTTCTAACACTTAAAAATCGGAGGTTCTTGTTCAAAGAAGGACAACATGAAAGAAAAATGTTTAGATTTAGAGAAATTATGTGATTTTAATTTCTTTTCCAATGTTAGATAGTAATTACGTCTAAGGAGTAATCACTTCAGTGTATCCAATAAAAAAACAACCGTGCTCCAATACTTAACACGACTTATTTTCCAAACAAAGGGAACACTTTTAGAGGGTATCTCGGAAGAATTACAGACTTTGAAGAAGAAAGACCACCTTAGTCTTTAGTCCTATTCTGATTAATAGGAGTACCAGTTTAACATAAGACATAGAGAAAGACAATCTCGAAAAATTAGCCATTATTTGCCAACATGCCTCTTTCCTTATTTTCTTTGTTGAAGAAAAGCGATCATTTTAATACAGAGAGAGAATTATAAGGCTAACGGTATATCGGTCTACAGATTCCTTTCTGATTGAAAATTACACAAAATAGATGGCAACGTGGGTAGGCTTTAATTTAAACCCATGCTTCCATTGAACGGCGAACTGAACAATTTTCTTCTCAAAATCCGATCGATTCGTAGCGAGCGATATCATCCTTTGATCTATATCACCCACTCTCCCTAACCCTACATTTTCTCCCATGATACATATCGCATAAGTCGCTGGTGTAGAGGAGGAAGAGCAGCAGAAAATGAAAAAAACCGAATCTTTTTTGCTGGTTTCGCCGAAAAGTATTCCGGGGAGAAAACCGCGGCAGAAACCTTACCCCAACAATGCCGGATGCCGAAATATCTTGGGAGAAACCCATCCTCGGCCGTTTTACTTCCGCTTTTTATACGCGCCTCTCTCATGCCGCGCTTTTTACGTAGTTTTCGGCCCCAATATCTCAACATATCCTCCATCTCCCGTTTCCCATTCGCCACTTTCGTACCTTTGTCCCGCTTCGCAATGACCACATTCTTCTCTTCTCCCATTCGCTTACGACCCTAAACCTCATTCACATCCCAACCTCTCCTTTTTATACATTATAAGGTAGCCCCTACCCTGAATCATTTCCTAGCAACGCCCTTTCATATTTCATATTTATTCCGTGGTTTCCAAAAGATGGAACCTCGAGAGCGAGAGTCTCTACGCGAGAGGACACACTTAAAGAGGTGCCGTCTTTGACGGTCTGTGGAAAAACCCGTCTTTTTTTCTAGTTTTCGGCCGATATCAGATTTTTTTCCTTTCTCTCCTTCGTCCGATGCAATTTGGCCCGGGCTGCGCTGCCGCAAGGCATTCATTCCGTGTAAAAAAGGGGAGATTGGCAAGTCGATGTGTGGGAGGTTCTTTACTCTCTTTGAGTAAAAGGTCACGTTCTATCCATCGAGTTTGGCTGGAATTGTTTTCTGATTTTGCCCGCCTGAATCCTTTGGCAAGTTCTCAAAGTTTCATTGTGCAGACCCGAACGCTTAAGGAGTGATATGAGGCCGAGATAGTGACATTTTGGCCGTTCCTTTAAAAGGGCTCACTTGTTATTTTAAAAGGGATTGCGGGGATGGCGTAGGAAAATAGAGTGTAAGAGGAGTAAACACTGGAGGCTCAGGGAGACCGAGTAAATTACCTTGAAGAAGTGAAAGGGTAATTTTGCGTGGTGTTGAGGTCTCTCCTAGTAATTCTCTCTAATACACAGTCTTACGAATGTGAGGTCAAAAAAGAAAGCCTAAAGCGAAACATTTTTGAACGGCCCACGAAAAAGATAAAGCTGCGTGCAGATAGGATCGGTTATTTAGGAACTTCAGGATTCACTTCACGAACTTTCGAAACTAAATTGCGCGGGCGTTGCAAAGAAGCCCATCTGAAAATTGGATAAAATTATCTGCATTTAAATTCCGGTTATCCGTGGTCGCGTTATCCGTTTTGCGGATTATCTTGCATACTCTGTCGATATTTTCCAATATCTTTCAAAAATGCAAACACAAAATACTGCAGTATTTTTCGTTATAATGTAATCAGGATTTCCAAAAGACCATTTGCATTACAATGCCATGATCGGTACTAAAAAGATCCACGGTCGGGTGAAGAAAACTCTTGTCAATGAAGAAATCGAAAATAACAGACTACGGTGGCAAGTAGAATAAATTGCTTATTTATATTAACTACGAACTTGATAAGAAATAAAGGTGAAAGTTTGGATTTTCCGTGCTTCCTGATTATCGGTGCATCCTCTATTGGTTATCATCCCGGATAATCGATAGTTTGCTGCATTATGGAATTTCATATCTTCACTTCAAAAACCCGACAGTATTTCGATCGAAACCTAGCAAATGACCACACATATTTGTGGTTTACAACCGCAAGAAACATTCTTTTGGAATTTCAATCAGTGATTGCTTCCGTAGAAGCTAAACTGTTAAATTCACTGTCTCTATAATATGATATATATTTATAATTTTTATCACTGTTATATCGGTAAAGGGGTATACATAAAACAATTATATTTTATTATGAAAGAAATTTAGAGTTCAATTTAAGAAAACTCAAGGCAACTTAACAACCAGGAGTATGTAATTTTATTGGAACTTCTTCTCCCAGTAATCAAAAAATGTATTTTTATTCATCAAGCTATTCAACCTTATTTCCACATTGATTCCACATTAATATCAACTCCCTATGATCAATGGTAGAATCCGTCACTGAGTGGAATTCCATCAGGAATAAAATAACTTTGCCTATCATTTCCAGAAGTGAGGAACTATTGAAGAAAAGCCAGCCGTGAATACCCTAGCATTATACAATTAACAAAAGCTTACTCGAGTGTAATTAGATCCCAAGGAACGGCATATATTTCAAATAAAGAAGAGGATCTGAAGAGTACGTCATACGTTCAAAAATATTTTAAATTTGTGAATATGTAATTGTGTAAGAGGTGATGGCAGATAAGGAAAGTATTCTTTTTACTGCTTACAAATATCGAATATCTAGCTTTAGAAGAAAGTTCACAGAAAGAAGCGCAGAGGCCTCAAAGTAGCTAATGAGGATAGATATTATGACAACTGAACCCGTGATAATCACCCAATGAGGGAAAATCCAAATTTCACTCGTAATTCATGAAATCAATAATAACTGAAAAACTTCTCAATCATATAACGGGGTTTATAAGCTTCAAATAGATGAGCATTTCCCTCTCTAAGCAAATGAGTATCCGTAACGGGAAAGTGTTTGTAAGTATGTTTCAATGACTTTTCAGGATACTGCAATGAATTACTCGGGATGACAAAACATCGCTGATTTTCCCAACAGATTGAAACTGTACACGTGAAAATATTCAATAGTGTCACATCTACGAATCTCGGCTCCGCTACAATCTGATTGTGAACAGCTTTTGACTTATTCTGAATAAAGGAAATTAGAGTGGAGAAAAACAGACGCCAAGCCGTCGTCGTTCCTTCCTTTCATTTCAGTTCGATAAATTCAAACGCCAGGGTCGCGAGCAAATTTTATTTTTAATTCCAAGATCCCTCTGAAAATGAAACGGGAAAAATGTATCCGTATTATGAAACGGTTCTCTATAGGATACGCGAAATTGGATTGTGCGCCAATTTACTTTGCGATTCTCCCATCGCATCCTCCTTTCACTATACCCAGCCTCCTTTCACTCTTCCCCACCTCCTTTCACTATCCCCCCTCCCTTCACCATCTACTTCTTTGACTATCCCCACACCTATCTACATCTCTCACTTTCGCCTGCAGCTTTTTTTTATTTGCATTCATTTCCCATTTTGACCCTAAAATCGATATCAATTTTATTCGATCTCCATAAGTTTTCCTGGAAAATAATAATAAAAACGGCCTCACTTCCTGTCTCTTTCACTCTCCTCCCTCCATCATCAATCCGTTGTGTTCGGAATAAATTCCTTCCACACGCCTCCGCCCGCACACATCACCACCTTGATTCTTTTCACCGCCGTGAATATTCCCGGCACGTCCTTCCAGCCCATCGTACCAACCCCTCCCACAGCGCACCTCTCTCTCTTTACCACTCTCTCTTTTTACGTCCTTTCCCCTCTTTATCTCGGTCCTCATTTTATTCCATTCCTATATGAGCTACGCTATACCTCTCTGGGTCATTCCATCGTCTGTCATCAATCTTACAACTTTATTCTCTTCCCATCTTCCTCCATCCTCTCCTTCTTTCATTGATCTCATAATATATTCACGTTTCGCATAAATTTATATCATAGCAGAGAATTGTACGACCTCCATAATGCACAAATATCCTAATTATTCTTTGCGTTTCATCTGTTTTTATAAAGTACTCATCTTGGAAACCGCCTCAGTCCTATCAAGGAATTGGAAGTCCTCAGTTCCTATCAAGGCGGAAGTTTTCAAAGGCCATGAAGAGAGGGGCCAAATACTTAAAATGAGGAGTGAGGTATTATGCTTTAATTTCCTCCCTGAACCAGAATACCGTAAAAAGAAAAAGTCCACGCAAATTCAGTACAAGTTCACCATGAATATTAACTTCTCCAACAATGAAAAAGTGGTGGCCAAAATAAATGCAATATTACAGCATCACTCTGTAACTTTTATGTCATGAACAATACTGAGAACAAAATAATACGATTTATTTTTTTCTTAACGTAATTCGAGAAATATGTAAAAACATTCATACCGGTTCATACATATAAATTATTTTCTGGGTAGCATCTGCCATTATACAACTTTTTTTGTCAGATTTGGAAGAGAAATTGATGGAAAAGGAATTTATTATGATGATATGAACCGAAATGAGAAAGCAACTGAAGCACTGAGACTTGCCAAAGGAAAATATCGAATATGTCGAGCTTTGCAAGTCTATCAGAGTGGCGATGAAGGAAGATGTAAGGAATTATAACGAAAGAATTGTATTACAAGAAGCTATAGAGAACAACAAGAGTATGAAGAGGGTCAGACGACGCCTAGAAATGGGAAAGAAACAAATATTGGTCGTCCAGGAAGAAGATGGCACAACAACTTCCAATAGACAAGAAATACTGAGGACAGTAACCGAATACTTCACCAACTTATACAACAAGACAGAAAATGCTGAAGAGGAAAACCAAGAAGAAACACAAAACTCAGAAAATCCCACCTCTATTCTCCCAGAAGAAATAACAGAGGCCATCAAGAAGATGAAGAATGGAAAGGCAGGAGGAGCTGATGGAGTTTTGGCAGAATATCTGAAACTTGGTGTTACAGAAATTTCTCCTGTCCTAGCACAGTTATTCACTAATTGCCTTAGACAAGGGAGAATTCCGAAGGAATGGATCCAAGCAAAGATTGTCCTTTTGCACAAGAAAGGAAGCAAGGAAGATTTGAAGAACTACCGCCCATCAGCCTACTTCCTGTTATTTATAAAACGTTCATGAGAGTAATAGCTGCACGTCTTAAGACGTCCCTGGCAGCTGCCCAGCCCAGAGAAGAAGCTGGATTTCGCAATGGATTCAGCACTATGGACCACATCCACACGCTGCAAGTAATTATCAGCAGAATGAACGAATACGAGATGCCACTAGTACTCTGCTTGTAAGGTGCAAGTAAGGTAGGGGAGATGTTGACGGGTTTACAACGTTGCTTATGTGTCGCCATACACTTTTCCCGTAGATCCTGGGCCTCATGTTACCATCATTGATTAAGGTTTTTGATTATAAGTGCACCTTTCTTGCGAAATTAACTTCAAGATGAGTGATGTACTTTGTCCGAACAACGGAAGCGCTCCTTTAGTTGAACCATATCTCCTCGGCCCAACCACTGGTTATTCAATTCATCTGAAAGCTTTTGCCGTGTTTATTCCTTATCCGATTCATGGATTCGTTCTCTGATTCATTTCTCATTTCCCTTCGTCTCCATAATTTCCTCTCGCATCTCCGTAATTCTCCCCGTGCTCTCCCACCCCGAGCATCCTACCTCCACCTATTATCCCGTACCTTTCTCAGTCACCCTCGTTCCTTACGGGCTTTTTTGCCTCTCCTAGGCCACAGTCGGAATCCTCCGCCTCTTCCCCCTTCAACTCGTTACCGTTGCCCCTGAAATATCACCACACCGGACTAGCTGCGGTTTCCAATACCTCCAGTCCCTCTCCGGAAACATTCGCCACGTTTTTCTCCCTTCCTATTCCCCATTCATTCACTGCGCCACCGTTCTCCTTTTTCACCCACCCTTTATTCCTTCCTCACCCCTTTCTCCATTTCTCATCCCTTATACACGCTCTCCACCACCTCCTATGGTCTCCGACTCATATTTTATGCCACCAGATTCCCATCATTCGGTTGCGGGGAAAGGGACTTCTGAGGTTAGTTCCGCCCAGTGTATGGGAGTGCATGAAAAGATGCGGATTGAATGGAGGCGTTGATTCGGTGGCCTGTGTCTTCTCGCTGGCGCTAAAAATCAAGAGCTGATCCAGCGGCCTCCACCCACCGGCAAAAAAAGCCTAAAAATGGAAGTATGGAAATGATTATAAGTTACGAGGTCTGGAGCGTGAAATCCAAATTGATTCCGGGACGGAGACTACAGTTGACGCGATGAAAAAATCCTTCCTTTCTTCGATATTGGGTCACGTAGGAGACGGAGATTAAAATTATCACGTTGGATAAGAGTTTCAAAAATATCACTTCTACGGGATTTGCGACGAAAGAGAGTTAGAGCTGGAAGAATTGAAAATTAGAATCATATTTACAATCATATTGTTTTTTAATTTCGCCCCGAGATCTGCCTTAAATTAAAAAAACTTAAACTGACTTATTGAGCGCATACTTATCCTTACTCTAATATTTTTTTCGATACCTTTTTCATTAATATACTTTCCTATTTTAGGGTTCCTATATGATATCAGATGTATAGAAAGAAAAGAGAGATGTATAGAAGCAGAAGAAA
The DNA here is from genome assembly GCA_000376725.2 of Ladona fulva. Classification (NCBI taxonomy): domain Eukaryota; kingdom Metazoa; phylum Arthropoda; class Insecta; order Odonata; family Libellulidae; genus Ladona; species Ladona fulva. The sequence continues at coordinate 741,554 of KZ308485.1, read as the reverse complement.
GAGGCCCATAATGTTTCTCCAAACAAATAAAATAATTTTTTTGATGATGAAATTATGTAAAACCATTAATGAAAATTTGGTCTGATATTAATAATTTTTTTGTTTAATTTATAGCAACATAGCTAAAAAACATTATGCAACTCCATCCTTTAATATGAACGATTTTCACATTAAAAGATGGAATTTTGCTACAGTCTGCTGTTTGCTATAGTAGTTTTCTGATTTGCTACAGTCCTATAAGGAGAAAAAATCTCAGAGATATCATCTGACAGAGTTTTTGGTTTTGAATTTCAAAGAAGCTGTATAACAGAAACAAGGGTATTCGCAAGGAAATGATGTCGAAAAAGGATTACAGATCCTTCTATATATATATTTCCATGTAAACAGAATTTCATTTTATATGTATAAACAGTTTTGACTTGTAGTGATTCCTCTTTTGCCTTCTTATAAAAGGATTATTTTCCGCCTTTCTGTTGCTCAAATATATACATCATTTGCTTGAAAATATCCACATATTTTGCTTTGTATATTCAATATATTGCCTACTGGAGGATTTTGGAGGGGTTGCCCTTCCTTCAATGGGAAAATTCCAGGCAATTATTATCAAACCTAATTTTTATGTTATTTTAAAGTTTTATTATTATTTTTTATGTTACTCTCCTCCAGCGTTGGCACCTGGCCAGATGGCCAAATTGCAACGTACTTACAAATACATAAATAACTAATAAATTATATACCAATATCCCAAACATATTATCAATGACGACATCCATTTGATTTTCATTATTAAATGCTTACAAATTATTATTTATTTATCATATTCAAGTGCCGATACGCAGATTGTTCCATTAAAACACTGGAAAACGACCCTCATCCCAATCCTTGTTCCAAATGCATCTATCCTCGGGGAAATATTCAGTGTGCTTCCGAATGCCGAATTGTAACACACTCTCACAGTGAAACTGCATGATAAAATCCATTCATTTATTTCTCCTTTTCTGTGCCTCCTCTTCATCTGAATTCATGGTAGCTGCCGTCGTCAGTCTCGCCGAACCACTTCCCGGAGGATTCTCAGTTGCCTCGAGTGTCTTTTTGTGAACCTCCTCTCCAAACCTCTCTATCCTCACCCGCACACACTTCCCTCTCACCTTTCCCCTCACTACGTGTTTCTATGCTAATTTACAAGCTGGCTACGGATACGAATATGACGTTTACCGCTTCCGACGGCGCTTGCCACATCTCCGCTTTATCTTTCTCGCTTCCCTCCTCTCCATATCTCATTCTCTTCCTTTACCTCGGAATATCTCTTCATCTCTCTCTTCCTCGCGTCCAACATTTTGTAAAATTCTGCTCCATCCTCCTCCGAGACCCTTGTGTTGTTATCTCTAATCACTGACAGGATGACATTTTGAGTTATGAAAACAATTTCAAAGGCTGCTTTTCCATCAGCCGATGTGTTCAATGATATTTTGATACTTTTCCTCTAATTTCGATTAATGAAATCTTAAGAAAAAATTGTTTATAATGATAGAGGAGCGAAACTAAACTGAAATTTATCTTCAGGTTCCCATTACCAAAATATGAGTAAAAACATGAAAGCTGCCTTTTAAAATTGTCTTCCATATCTCAGAATATCAGCCTGTCAGTTAATACACATGATGACATAAGGGTCTTGGAGGAGAATAAAACAACACAGAGAGAATAGAATGACAGAGAAACCAAACTAAAAGATTCGGCTTAAGTGTTCCTTTTCTTTTACGAAGCAATAGATGAATAGAGAATTATTTGGCGGAGATGCTAAAGGTTTTTCATCAACCTCAAACTATATATATATTTCTTTTTAAGCGTTATATTTTCACGTTAGGAATTAAATAGTTTAGATAGATTAATATTATCTTTCTTTCAAACCTTGACTCGAAACGTAAAGCGAAAAATCTCATCGAATTATTCATAAGTGCTGCTATTAAATAATGAGCTCGATTTTGCTCAAACGATGCATGATTAACAAAATTATTTTGCTAAATATTTATGGTATTCTTCTTTTATTAACTTTTATGACCTGTGATATTTTTCGAGTATTCAGTTGAAAATATTGATTTGTTGCCTTCAAATTCTAATTATTTTTGTTTTGCTAGTCATTAGCATAAGTCTAATATTTAGGTATTTAAGCATCTAAATTACACTCAACAAAGTTATATTCCTTACTGTGTGAGAATGAAAGAGTCCACCACAACCCATTACGCCTATTTCTTTGATTTATTTCATCATTAATGAGTTAATCGAAATCCAGCTATTCTGATATTCTTAAAGCAAATTGTTGATTATAATCAGGAAAACAGTTGAAACTAAAGGATCACATGCACATGCTTTCTTATAATTGAAAAATCAATCAATGTCTGACGTAGCTGAAATTTTATCATGTATTTAATCTAATGATATGACCAGGAACCTTTAATTTTGACGATGTCCCATAGATTCATGGGATTGCTATCCATACCGAGCCCCTATACTATAATAGTATTATTTGTTTCAAAAACTTCTAAATTTTCCGTCACGTCACTGCAAGTGTTTAAAGGGAAACATGAATTCAGAGGATAGGAATGGCACATTTTCTATAGGAGCAAATTCTCGAGAACTCCAACCCAAAACCACTTCTCCCAACAGCTACCCTTCTTCGCATTCCAGCAGTACCAAAATCATTCCATTCAAGTCTTCCTTGTGGTTGCGGTGGAAATAGTAACGGACATTCCAAGGATCGCAAAGAAGCAGCAGGCGAGAGGATAAACTTCCGAAGAGGACTTACCCTCATGATTGAACGGATTCTCAAGGCTGGAGCCCCATCGATTCCATACGAATAGCATTCTCCTTATTAAATTGCTCAAAGCATTTTCGATCCGCAAGAATCAAAATTACAAGGATCTGAGACGACAAATCTTTAGTTGATGTTGGAATTCGTATTTTGTGTTGCCCTACGTACAGCGAATTCCATTATCAATTATTAACAATACATAACATGTAGAACTTTCTCAGGCTGCTATCATATTTTCACACGAATAGAAGTTGATCGAATGGTTACACTAAGATATGGGAAGCATTAACGCAGTTCATTGACTGTTTCCACAGAGTTTCTTCAGAGATTTGATTGATACAGTTTCTTAACGCTGAGAAGATGATATCAACAACATCGTACGTCGAAATCTCCCAATCTTTAATCCACCGGCAGTGCATGAAATTTTGATAAAATAAATTTTATAAACCATTAATATAATAATTCAAATAATGCTATGAGCATTTGCTCCGAGGCATCGCTTAGTAATAAAATCATCATGACGTCCGAATTAGATGAGAGACGATGATGAGACCCTTTGGGGGATCTCACAAATAGCCAAGTGGGTACTGCGTTAGCCTATGGGGACAGTGGTTCCGTGTTCAATTCACAGTGGGAATCTATAAGAGCGAAGGATCTCAGCAGTTGGAGAACTTTTAAAAATACTTCTTCCACATTGTTATGTAATGCTATTCGTGATTCGTCTCTTTTTTCAAATGCATAATTTTCTCGTGTTTTTCCTTTATTTAGATTGAATTTTTTCATTTTATTTAATCTTTATATAGTGGAATCACAGTTCAAATTTAATTTTTCTTTCCTATTATGTTTTTGCGATACTTTCGCCCCCCTCTCTCTCTCTCTGGGTGTTTTCTCGCGACGTGGGTTTTATCTTTGTTATTCTTCAGTCGCAAAGATTATTTCCCACACTCTACTATTTGAATTATTCTTTTTAATTTGTAGATATTAGATCACTTACAAGGTTAGGTGGGAGAGAGATGGAAAATGGGACTAACCTCACCAATAGAGGGTCAATCTATCTATCAGTACATTTGAGGTTTATTGCTTACCATATATATGTAATTTGATCAAAATTTGATATTCGTAAATAAAAAAAAAGAACTTCGTAGGGAAGAGTAATGATACATACGTTTCCACTGTAAATATTTTTTACATTGACAATCGGTTTCAGTGTTAAATTGCAATCTTCAAGTCACTTAGTAGATCCAAAAGTCAACCAAAACCAATTCAGGAAACCAATATGGTGTATCTTTAGATTTACCGCGTGACCTGACCATGGCATCGTAACACCGAAACCGGTTGTCAATGCAAAAAAAAACATTTCCAGAAGAAAAGTATTCTTCCTATCTCATGGATTTCTACAACAACTCGACTGCTTCCGTAGATATTATTTTTTAGGCATAAAAAGAGAATGTGAGATAATTTCAATTGAGGCTTTACCATTAATTTCTCGGAGAGTTTATATATTCAATCATGAGAGTATCTCGAACACGACAGATTCGATTGATTCAGTACTTGCTGTTATACTACGATTCAGTATTAAAACTGTAGATTTTGTATTACTTTTTATTGTGTAGCGTATTATATTTATGCTGTATGTATATTCACCGTGCTTTGTTGTAAAGAAACGAGCAATCCATGAATTTTAATGGATATTCCATCCGTATATTGTGTGTAATTCATGAAATTCTTTGGGAAAAGAAAAAAAAGGTAAACTTTCCCAACAGCATTTTAAAAAGCTCTTGTAGGTATGAAAAAAACAGCCATAAAGTTGATGATACCCAGCAGCTAACTGGTTACGATGAAGTAGTACTCCTCAGACAGTATAATGCTTCCGTATTTCTCATTGGACAAATACGTAGCCTAATTCCAGCTCTTTCCTCAATTTGTCATGGTAACTTGGAGACTTATCGCGAGAATTAAATGAGAAGTTCAAAAGGCCCATCTTTAAACATACTAAATGGCTGCAATCAACCGAAATACCCGTTTTGAGATGAAAGCCACCTAAAAAGTACTCTTTTATTTGAGGAAGAAAAACAGCTCCTGCTAGCAACCAAACATTTGCAGTTAAGCCAAGCGCCCGAAGGGTTACTCTTTCATGTTTTACATTAAAGGCAGTAAAAATAATATAGTTGTGTCCATCAGTATGAACAAACACAACTGGATCCGCAGTTTTTATAAACACAGAGGGACAGGCGACAGAGCCATCTAGAGATAACATAATGATTCGCATTTAATGCTGTCTATAGCGATAAGAGGCAGTTTACGAGTGCAATAAACCACAAAAGATTCGGGTCAATAGAGCGTGAAGAGGAAAGACTCGTGGAGTATATTTCGGGAGTTAAAAAAGTTTCCATTACCAAAACTAATGTCTCCTCTCCCGGCCGAGGCAAAGAATGTGGAGAACCGCACTAAATTACCAACATAAACAGCGAGCGAAAAGTTTTATCCCTCGCAAACTCTTCCGAGCACGGATTATACGAAAAAAGTATTCCTATTCTGGAATGGAAACGACCGCTCATAGAAATCTTTCATTCGACAGAGGGACTTCACAAATTGCGCTGGAAACAACGAGGAGAGCTGCTTTCGGGAATGATATAAAGAAAGAGGGAAAATGGGAGGGGGACTCGGAAGTTGTAGAAAAGGATGAAGGGACAAGAAACGAGCAGGAATTAGAAAGAAGATGAGTTGCACATGACGAGAGGAGGGCTTAAAGGGAAAAATGGGGAAATGGACTCAGAAAATGGCTTTACTGCAGAGGCATTTGAGTGACAGAGGTTTTTAGTCCTTTCATTTTTACACTGTAAAAAACAAACAAACAAATAAATAAATAAA
>KZ308485.1:675864-735788 GCA_000376725.2 Ladona fulva | reverse complement strand
TATTTATTTATTTATTTATACACGTGAAATACCAACATTATCAGTCATTTTCAATCCGACGGTAGGTCTCCCAAAATGCTCTCTTTTTTGAGCTTCTCGTTGCTATATTACACCCAAGTACTTGATGATGGCTCTGCTCCGTCTGTTTTTGTTCTTCTTCTTGGTCTCTTTAGATATGTTGTAGTCAGTTTGAATTATATGTAAACTAAATAGATATGTTTCTATAACTCTGCTAGAAAAGGATTGGAATCAACGGCTGTTAGGGAAAATTCTGCATAAAGTAAGGAATTTTATAACTATAGGTGTAAAAATTTTTGAAAATAATAGAGACTCTTCTCAATTACGAAGGTAGCTTGAAGTGTTTGCGAACTGATTGAAGTAACTGAAAAGGTATCGAACTTCCAAAGCCTTCCCTATCCCGTTCCCTCTCGTTGACTACCATGAAACTAAGACCTCCTCCACTTTATTTCGGAGTAATCTGATAATTTCAGCAATTCAGAAACTCAATTACGTACATTATTGTCGATTAATGTCGCCATTCCTCAACGGAAATCTGTAAACTGTTACTTTGATGCGATACACATTTTTGCACTGCATGTTAGATATGAGTAGTAAACATTATTTTGTCAGCTAAGGTCGTTTCGCACGTGAATTTCTACCGGGATTCGAGCCCGGAACCACCTTCATTGAAGTCGAACGCGTTGCCTACTTGGATATCCGGAAGCTCTGTTAGATATGAACGAAGTGAAACAAAGTAACATAAGCCATAATGGGTGATTAACACGAAACAACGATTGACACGTTCACTGCGGATCACTGCACCGTTGGAGTAATAACTGTATTGGTAATGGAGATATCCGCAGTGAGCTTGTGTTGAGAGGGCCATTTCGTTTCTTTATTGAATTCCATTTTCGAACACCCCAATTCCATTCTATGAAAATAGTATGACCTTATTCAAAATGTAATAATAATAGAACAGACATAAATATAAAAATAAAATATGGTCGCAGTTTGACTTTAGAGAAGGAGGGAACCTGTACACTGCTACCTAATTTGGAAATTCTTTCGGGTTGTCGGCAAATTTTCTCTCGTAAATCTTTACCTCAAGAAAGTGCCAGATTAGATGAAGAAGGTGATAAAAGATTTCCCGGAATTTTTCGTTTAATTACGAGTGTATACCGCGTCTTGGTCTCCGCGGTGGGATTCAATTTCCTGGTTATTGGAATATTTAGAAAAGCTGGGAAGGAGAGGAAAGAGTAGAAAAACAAATATGGATTACGGGAGTGTGGTAGGGGGGGGGAAGGGGAAGGATTGCACGGAGAGGGATGTGAGGCTGGAAAAACGGCTGAGGTGGGAAAAAGAGGGGAGAGTTTGAGGGGAATGGAGATGCGGAAGTGTTGTTGGTCGATGGAAGGAGTATTTGGAAAATGAAGATGAGGGAAAAAGTGAAAGACTCTAGCTAATAAAACAATCCATTTTTAATGAAAGAGCGGTACTCTTTGCTAATGGAACAGAGGGAAAGGGAGGCAATTTCCTCCAGGCTTTCCTTCTGATCCCACTTTCTCCCAAGGGAATCCTTTTTTGATACGCCTGTGATGGAGTGCATAACAGAGAATTTAGCTTATTGGGAAATGATGAATTATCAGACGGATCGGTCGAGGCATTTTTGCCTGACCTCTGGCTCCTTCTGAGACGAATTTACACTTATTTTCTGTATGTTTGATACAGCAGCCATTCTACTTTTGGTCTAATAAAAAAGCAAGAGATAAAACGCGTATCTTTAAGGAGTACGAAAGTTTCCAAATAGCATCCTACTATGATTCGCAACGTAAGAAAAAACTGGAATGAGTTCCAATTACCCTGTGAATAATGAAATAGTGCCTGATAATGTTTTATCGAACGATAAGGGTACTCCAGAACGATGCTTTAGTATGGAGGCAAGTGGCTGTGCGACTCAAAACAACGTCTGTCACCACGCAATTTCAATGGTAATCGACAGTATTATTATTCTATTATAAGATTTTTGTTACGATAGTAGGATCACTAATTCCATTTCTTTCAGATATATTTGCAGATATTCATTGAGAATTATCTTCTAAAAATCCGTCACCTTCTGTGGACTTCATTGACCATTTCTTATATAAATTGTTTTTAAACCCACTAAGTAGTTTACTTTCGTGCTCTTTCATTTCATTCTGTCTCTTTCTTTCACTACTCTGTATGATCTAAGAAGAGACTGTCTAGTCTAAATCTAGCCCTAATTAAGACGTATTATTGTTATTATTATTATAATTTAAACATTACACTTATATAGAACACTCATTGATTACATTTCCTCTTAAAATACAATAACAATGAATATAAATATGTTAGGTGAATTGAATTACTAACAAAATCGATAAACAATAGCATAGAATATGTATAGAAACCTTGATAACTCATGCAGTCCAACAATTTAAAGAAATTGGAGGGTGTGAATAACGGAAGAGTAACATCTACACTTTAGCGATATCTATCAAATGTATATATACACTAGTCTCATTGAAGCAATATTCGCGAATTTTTTCTAATATGGAATCTTTTATAGGGTATGTATAAGTGGGTTAAGAGGTAAAAATAGAAATCACCAAGTATATGCATGATAAGACCTTAAGTCTTTAATGTTGGGAATTTGGAGAGGGTTTCTCTTTATCAACAATTTTAATTGACATTTGTCATATTTAGACCAAGTTTGTCTCGGATTTTGGGCTTCTTTTAGGAATTTGAAATGTTTGGTAATTGTGAATTTAAGAAGTCTGAGAAAATATTCCGGCATTCTGAAATCTTTCAGTTTGACATATATGAGTGAATGAAGTACAAGAAGCTAAAATTACTGGTATACTTGTTTGCGATTTAGACATTTGCATGTGCTTTAAATGGCACTGAATCATCAACCCGATTTTAGAAATTTGTCACAGGTCTAGTTATGGTAAAAGGTTTCTCTTCTCCGTATCCATAAGGAAACAGAGACTCCTTTTGTCCCTATGCCAATGGTTTTCTGCGATTATATTCAAGCACTCATCTAGAGAAATCACCTAGTAATTTGCCAGTCGGAGTATTTCCTTTCTTAGCTACGGCAACAAATCCTCGGAGTTGTTTCGCCGGGCAAAAAACATCTCGGAGCGCAAATGAGAGTGATGATGGAGCGTTGATCATTATCTGAATTATTCGGGACCTTTTCTCCTTTTGGCCATTCCTCTGTGAAATATCGCATTTCGCAAAGGAAAGTTGTTTTCCAAAACTACGTAAATGGTGGCAGCAGACTTAAAAATCTCTGTAAATAAATCAGATTTTTTTATTCGGCTGTGGAATAGAATAGGATCGCGAGAGGGAAGGTTTTTGGGTAATGGGGTGAATTAATTTCGAGGGAAGGAAAGGAACTTTCTGATTCCGTTCGAGCCTTTTCCTAAGAAGTCGTATTCTTGACTGATGCCAGCCATTTCTCCAATATTCTGCTTGTTATTTTCTACGGAATATTAATGGCAAACACTTTATTTACTGTGCTTCAAGGAGTGTATGCGGAACGTCTTCAATAATTTTCTTCTTAGATCATGTAAGGACGTCAACGAGCTTCCCTCACAATATTCTGGCAATTTTTGTGTATTTGAAGCTACTTCATTGAGGAAAGATAACAAAAGGAATATTGTAGCACGTCAAAGCAGGTATTTTGGAGCTGGGAAACACTTATACATCTCTATTGCTTACCACACAGAGTCAACTTTGCATTTAAACTGCTTCGTTGTCAGAGATGGCATCTTTACTAGCTCAGAGAATATTCAAGGTATCGGGACCGCCTTTATTACAGTGTATTTGGATTCTTAAAATTTACTATGCATGTTTTATATAACCTTGAAATATAAAAGAAGAATTAAACTCGGCTGGAGTGCCTGGAGTGCGTATATCCTTGAATAAAAAATGCCAATGGCCTTGAAGAGAAAGATCTTCAACAGATGCATTTTACCAGTCTTGACATATGGAAGTGAAACTTGGAAACTGACTTTGGTCTACTCGCAATATATGCTATAATAATAATTTATCGTGTATTTAGGGGAAAAGTGGCAACGAGAAACTCAGGGTAGTGAGAACTGGAAAGCGCTAGGGGAGTCAGTCGGATTTAACGTGGTTGATTATGATGATGATATTATCATTTCTTTATTTATATATTAGCTACTAAAACGTATATAATATTTATACAAGTTTATGAGGCTTTTCAGTGCCACTAAAGGAGAAACAGGGTTGTAGGAAAATGTTTGGAGTGAGGAAACATCTTACTCCACACAAGTACGGTTTATATATACGTGATTTTCTGGAAAAGTGCATTTAAGTATATATATATATTAGGGTACTACAGGAAATAAATGAGATTATAAAAGGATTAGTCTCGATTAAAGAAGCAATACTTTTATCAGTTTATTACCCATTCAAACTCCTTGTTGGACGCGAGTTACATTTATCACTCAATCACGTAAATAACTCAAGAACTGGGCTTCCATTCAGAGGAATGAATGTAGCATTAATTTTACGACATTCATACTCGTCTATAACAACCGCTTGCACTGTTTCAGTGACCTGAAGCCCATTCATTCAGCTCGAACTTCTCCGGTCAATCAACCCGTTTGAGCGTGGGGTTCCAAGGAGTGGAGTCAAGGAGGCATACTTCCTCTTTAGGGTATTCAATGAATTCGTTAAAGTTGCGTTGGAACAGAATCACTCTAATGCAGTTTCTTACTAACGCTGTGAGCTGAAGATTTTGAGTGTAATCACATGGGAATATCTCGACGTGAAGGGAAAATGAGCGCGGTAAAAGCTGGGAACCTCCCAAAATCGATGGCGTAACATCTGCTATTTGAGGAGCAGATTCGATAACTCACCTATCTCTAGGTCTTTCGCTCCACAGACCTCGTAATACAATCAAAAAAGAGGGACAAAATGTCACTAGATTTACAAAAGAAGAATATTCTCCAAATGCTGCCAGCAAAATCACTGGATTTCGGATGAATTCAAAAGGTTTCAAGTCCTTTTCCGTAAAAATACACGTGAGTGCTTTAATATTTCAAAATCCATTGAGTTGCCATGTTTCGAGAAAGATTACATTTTTTCATTCTTTTAGGGACAGTCTTTAACGTTCTCTATGATTTCCGGGAATGGTACACAATTGTAAAGAATTTAAAAAATTAAACACCGGTGAAGGCAATTACAAAACGTTCCTCTCACCATAGATGCGGCAGAAACATTTTAATAAAATATCATTGTTTTTACGTTCGCGGAGACCCAGATTATTATTTGAAGTTTCTTTATTTTTTAGATGCTTGATTTTTAATGCAGGGAAATATTTTACAGCTTTGATGGACATTTTGAATGTCCCTGTGCGTATTCATGACTCTTTTCGGTGACAGTTACATTTCTTATAGGCGCCAGAACTTTCTATTCAAATTTTTCCTAATGGAAGTCTGTAAAATTGCCCGAAAAAATCAACAATGCGACGGTATTGGTATTTTACGTCGTTCTTACAATTCTTAAAAAGTTGACTAGTACGCTGAATTAGGCATTCAAGTTCATTTTGTATTTAATTCCAAAATATACCAAAAGTATATTTCTTAATGCCTTTCCATACATGGATATTATAAATAAAAAGACCTTTATATATAATAAAAATATTAGTTGTGGAAAATACGAAGTCCTGATATTTAGCCATGGCGTTCCACCAGGTACCGTCCAGTCACGTCGAGTACATGTGAACAATTATCCCTGAGATATTTGTGACGTGATTAACGTACCATTATTGCAGGAAGCATGATCATTATATTTGAGACACTGTTACTAATGAAATTACAACACTCTCTCTCTTGCATGCGGGGACATGAGTACTATAAACTGTATGTACGATGAAGTAGAATTCTTCATGAAGTTAAAAGCACATTCAATTATCATCAGAAGCTACGCTACCTCAATTAACTTTCAAAGTTGGAAATTGTTGTTTACACATTCCATCTTCCGTTCAGTAACTGCGTGCATCTGTCATACTAAAGTTGCCAGTCATAGATAATGGAGGAGCTATTAAATTAGCGAATTGGAATACATCTAGTGTAGAATTAATGCGGAAAGTGATTAAAGGAGTAATAAATGAATAGTACTATTATTTTTATAAAAAAGCAATGCTATGAAATCCTTAGACAAAAAATCTTATCGAAGAGGAGGGATCAATTCAACGTAAGTATCAGCAGATACTTTACGTTCGTATCAGATTACCTTTCTAAATAACGCTGGTGTTTCAATATTTATTATTACAATAACAACGATATGCTGAACGTTTTTCTCATTTAGGTTACAGTCAGTAGTACTACTTTTACGTTAAGTCATCAACTTTTGTGGCGATGTTATAAAGAGTATTCACCAACATCATTAGAATTCTTGACTTGGTGTTTCAATATGTGTTCTATATTAAAGTACCTGAATTGGATTTTAGACTTGAAATTGACTTGAAACATTCTAGATATAAATAGCTTTTTTACAAAAACAATTTCCCTTATTGATGGTACCATTGACGTATATATTTGAATATATAAAATGAGCACACATTTTAACAGCACCTAATCGCTGATTACCCTAGGAAATAGTTAACATAATTATTTTGTCTATCAAACTTCGTCCAAGACTAACTTCGCAGAAATTATATTGCTGGCTACACAGTCATTAAGTAGTATCGATTATCAGATACTGTCATTATACTGATGGTAGGCAGTTTATCACGTAAGTTTCACCATTCCTTATCATTTCCCAAAACGTGGTATTCGCACAGCTTTTCCACTGCGGTGATTTTAGATTAAATCTTTAATCCCACGGATGTGAAAGCCTTCAAAGCTTGCTGTCAGGATATCGGAATTTGGAAATAAATCTGAATTTGCTGGAGTCGTTAACCCTAACGTAATTAATCGATAAAACTTTTAAATCGTAAATTACTATAAGCGTAGAAAAATGCGGTTTCATGATTCACGCCTCTGGATATTCACTACGGGAACAATTTATCATCTCTTTTTTTCTGTGGAAGAGCGTCCAATATCCTTAGCTCTCCTCTTTCCCTCCTACAGCGCTCCGCCAATATAACTTAATAAACTGGAAAGGCTTTTAAAAAATGGATTGGTTTCATCCGTCTTCTTCATAGAATCAATTGACAGCCGACGTAACAGTGGAGTGGGAGACATCCTTCATCAGAATAACCTCGCTCTCTGCCGAATGCCGGCCTAAGGGATCCAAGGCTCTCCATTCTTACTTCCAGCTGATATTACTTTCTCTTACCACTATTTCTGCCCTCATATTAACACCTCCTTTCTCCTCCTCTTAATAATCCTATGCTTTGGGATAATCATCCCTTCAAACATTTAACTCTTAAAAACTGTCATAAGCGTATCATTCTGTTCTTCATTATTTTATTCATCATCCATCTTATACCCCTTGCATACCTTTCGTCTTTTTCTTCTCCGCTGTACGTTATTAGTTTGCGTGATACTCTCTGGAAATTTGTGATAGTGTTGCTTGGTTGATTATCTTTCTGTATTCTACATGGAAGTGTTAATTAAGCAGCTACGTCTAAATATTTTTACTGCTAATACTTCCGCCGGTATTTCAGGCGCCTATCTTGATTTAAATTAACTCTTTAACCCTCCGTCAATCTCGCCTCTCGAAAATATACTTCCGTGGTAAAAATTCAAATCAACTTCAACAAGCAATTAACGATGCAGATCAGAACTATACCCCATTAAATCTGAGTAAGAGAGATGACGACCCTGAATTTAGAATAATATCAGAAGAAGAAAAATTGGGACATTGGGGACAAAAAGAATTCAACGGAAAACATTGCAGCATATTAGCAAATGAAAATGTAGATTCATCTCTTTCTAATCAATGGACATAGAAAGGCATGCTGTTTCCGGAAACGGAAGCATTCATAATAAGTAAGTACCAAGAAAGAAACACTAGATTCTACAGAAAGCTTATCCTAAAAGAAAATATACCGACGGATTAACGCAGAAGATGTACAACAAAAACTGAATCAATTGACTACGTCATGGGAGGATGCTCTGCACTTGCCAACCACGACTACACTGCCAGGCACAACAATGTGGCAAAAATTATCCATCAAAGCCTTGCAGTTACTAAATATGTGATAGCTGACAATACGTAGTACAACAAATACAAACCAATTAGAAAATAAAAAATACAAATTACACTGGGATAGAGAAATTACAACAGACCTCACCATTAGACTGGATGCACGAGTAATTCTCATTGATAAAATTAATCAGTGAGAGCTAATTATTGACCTGGCTATAACTCTCAACTCTAATCTTCAAAGCACTTACTCAAGAAAAATAACCAAGTACTCAGAGCTAGCAATAGAAATAAAAAACCAAGAAAGTTAAAAAATATAACCATAAATCCCATAATTATATCCACGACAGAGGTAGTACCTGAAACACTGGCAGGCAGTTTGGAACAATTAAACGCTGAAACTAACTTATATTCAATTCAATAGTCTGCGATTCTGGATACCTGCCACTAAATTAGAAAAAATTTAAATGAAGCCTACTAATCTTTGTTATCGTAAGAAACTTGACATCAGTGCGTTCCTATAATGCCATCATTTTGTGGCGAGAAAAAATATTAATAATAATAAAATGACCTTACTTCAGGGTGTGGATGAGATTAGTTAGTCTCTCATTGCATTTTACCCTAACGCCATAGAAATATTTAAAGAATGAGTTTTTGGGAGCAAAGCTAAAGTAAAAACAATAGAAGAAGGAAATATTATACGGATTTAAAAAATACTAAGTCTGTACTTAGGAGGAACATAAGATCCAGCAGGAAAACACCCATGAGAAGGGGGCGTGAAAAACATACGAAGCCTACTAACAGTAGCAACTGAATTTTAAAGAGAAGTAGGGAAAGGGGGAAATAACTAACAGGAAACTGCCAGCAACAATACTGAAAAAATGGACAAATTTGCACACTAGAACCAAATATACAGATAAGGACAGATGATGAATTTGAAGTACAAAAAAAGAATATATAAATAGTATATGTAAAAAATCTCAAGAATGCTTCAAACATGAGTGAAAGAAAAATTCTAAATTCAGGATATGAAATATTGCAAGTATAAACTATGCATATAACTAAATATATATGCGTATAAAAAACACGAAGATTTGGGTTGTGGGGAAAAACTCCTCAACTGAAGGTTTTTGGAGAAAATCCCACGATGCGGGAAAACACCCACACAATAAGGGGGGCGAAATAAACTCACGAAAATACAAAGGAGATAAATGCAATATATAAAGAGGATTATGTAGGTATATTCAATACATTTTTATCGTCACTCTTGATGATGTATCGGCACATGCGTCCCTCGTCGAATGTATGAACAATGGTGTAACTGTGAAAAAGGGGGAAAGAGAGAAAAATCTGATCTATAGAATAGGTGAATAACTAATAAGTCACATATGCTTAATATGAGATATGGCAATAAAAAGAATGATAGCGAGAAAATAGAGTGTAAAAGTAGTTAAGAAAACTCAAGGAAAGTCAGACATTGTGCTAAGTATCTTCATTTGAAAGTAAATTAGATACTATGTGTTTGAAGGAAATGATAAACCCCTGATCATGGGGATTGGGAGATCATTCCAATATTTGGATCCCAATACAAAAAACGATTTTGAACATATTTCCGTTCTATGGATTGGTATCGTAAGTTTACCAGAAGGGCGACTACATAGGTTATTATAATTCAGATATTTGAATATAATTTGATATCTGAATATAAAATTCAGATATTTGAAGTATGAGGAAGGATAGATAGGGCAACGTTGGTTAAGAATTTTATATACTAGATTATGTGTATGGATCTTACGTCTATATTCGAGTCGTATAGCCATTTTAATTCTTTCAGCAGAGGTGTAACATGGTCTGTTCTTCTAGCATTGAAGATTAATTTAATTGATTGGTTGAAAGCGCGGTCTAACCTACTGCTAGCTGAGTGGGTCACTTAATTTAAAATTGTCACATTAATCAAATAACGGGGGAATTAGTACTTAAACAAGATTCTTTTTCGTAAAATATCAGGAATGAAATAAGGAAAGAAAGAAGAACAAATACTGAAGGACAAAGAAGGAAAAAATCAATCGGAAAATTTGCACTGTACATAAATAGTTACAATTTTAACTCAATTTAACAACTAAAAAGAACAAAACGTAGAGAAAAAGCGAAATTAATCCAAGAATTACTGTAAGTCAAATAAAAATTGATATTTTCTGGTAAGTAATTGGTCTAAAGAAGGGAAAAGTATTCAGTTGCCTGTACAAAGACAGAGAAATCATCATATGAATTGAATGGAAAGATCAGAAATAAAAATATTTGATTCGGGAAGTGTTAGGAGAAAGCTTTTATTTTTGTCTCCTCTGCTGCCAAACTGAACGTAAAATCGTAGAATATTACAAAGATATGCGCCGCCTCAGAGTTCATCTGTTTCATATTTCTCATCTCTTAATCTATTTCCTCCAGCTACAGAAGACCCTTTCTTTCTATCGCACTTCTAACTTACTATCCCTTCCCTTTCCTCCCCTACTCACATACCCTTCGAAATATCTAGTCTATGACCCATTCCATCCCCTAACTCTATTCCCATTCCCAAGACCCTTTCTCTTCCCCACCCCTTCCTCTTCCACGGGCAATCTATCACCTTGGACTGGAGAGAGGGAGCGGTCCGGAGAATTGCGGAGTGGAAGTCGAATAGGAATTCCGCAGAATTCGAATTCGAGAGATGCGAGTCAAGATCGCGGCGCAGAGGTGTAATTTAAAGCCAATACATTTCAAAATAGAAACAGCGGGAGGAATCTAATTGCATCAGCCGTTCAAAAACCTAATTAAATGCATTTTATTTCTCAGACCGGCGTCCAAGAATTCCACGCCAATTTCAGAAGCAATACATCAATTCTGGGCGGCAATGATTCGTTCTTCTTGGACAACAAATATTCACGATGCGTGCTCCCTAGACAATCTTAAATGATGCATCGTTGCTTCCTCTCTGCAATTTGATGGTAATTCTAATTGGAGCCAAATACTCTTATTGTTAGATTAAGTTTTTTTGGGTGTGCATGCTCGTTCTAGAACTCAATAAGCCTGTTTCAATCCAAAAGGGTATAACATATGTAATATAATCCTTATTATTAAGGTTAAATAACACCAGCTTTACCTAAAGACTGCAAGAATATAATAGCCATATTCAGGCTAAATATTATGACAAAAATTGGCTAAACGGCCTCTGCTCCGTCTGCATTTCGTCAACGGAATGCTCATTCGTCCACAAAAGATCTAGATATTCTGATTAAAAATTCCTTATGATTTTTAGGGAAGGGGTCTAATACTCCATCAGGCAAATGACTCTCTTCTAAAACAGCGCAATTTAAAAACGAGAATCTAATTATATTCACTCAATGCTTTATTAACTTAATTTAGTGCCTGTGGTCCCTTTTACCCAAAGATGTTGCTTTTTTATCGTTTTCGATGGATTTTCTATTCATGGTCAGCGTCAACTTCATATGATTTACTTATTATCTCGATTTAAACATATTGTTCACATCCACTGCCACACGCCGAAAGGCGGCTTGCAACGTACTTCTGTAGATGTAGATGAATTTTCTTTAGGCCCCAATATTCAACGAATTTTCAAATAGAAATTGTCTGAACAGCCTTCATTCGTCTGTTCAGTTTTATATGAAACTAGAAGGATTGAAGGAGTTTGGCGATCTTAATTATATCCCTCTTCATTATCAGTAGTAGCTATTAGTACCATCCGTTGAATCAATTAAAATCTCAACCTGGTATCTTAGAATTCTTTAATCTCCGTCATTTAAGCGAAAAGAAAAGAAATTTTAACACCTTAAATTATACGCCGCATTTTGGTAGGATTGAATAGAAATTTTATCTGCAGCTAGAGAACTAGACTCAATACCGCTTAATCAATTCCGATAATTAGCTATTCTAAATGGACAATTAGACTCAGCGCAGTCTCATACATCCGAGGAATTGAACTCTAATTACGATTGAAGTTTCCCATTCAATCCACATCCATGTTAATTTTAGTTTTGTGGTATTATTCTACCCTACGTTAAAATTTTTTAGCTAAAGACAGCCGCAGGTAAAAGTAAAACTTTGGGATTCATTATCGTAATTTCAATTTTTAGAGATTTTGATATAATTCACGCAAAGGATGTGAATAGCCACCTCGTTTTTGTTTATTTTATGATTGGATATAAGCGTCACGATGAATACCGCAACGTGTGGAATGAAGTGATGCAGCGGTTTTTCTTTGACCGCGGATGCACGAATTTCATTATTTCTGTGCTAATGGAGTGGAAAAGCTAATCTGAATTACCTTCCAATTACACAAGCTTCGATGATTGGTACCAAATGAAGCATCGATTGATTAGAATTAGAGGTGAAAAAGACAAATTGGGAATGGTGATGGAAAGGATGTAATCACGTAAAATATTCTTCGCTAAAATCGAGAAATATTTTATGAGGAAAATACTGCTAATTCTGATATAATTGACGATTAATACTGAATTCCTAAGTCATTCAAACGCGTAATTGAATTAACTACGACAAATGGACCCCTTCAAAGTGCCCAGATCACCCGCTGTGTAGTTATAAAGGCATCTTCAATGATTTCATGAGCTTTTTCATTAATCAGATTTTAACTACTGGTCCTCTTTAATATCGAATTAATTTTTTTTTGCCATTTAACTCCTTCTTTTAGGAAATCGAAATTTACATTTTCCAAAGCTTTCAGATCCTCTTGTCATTGATTATTTTATAGTATAATTAAATATTATTTTATTAAAAACCACGACAATAAAAAAAGAAAATCATTTCTTATTAATACTATTGTATTGCTGATAAGGATGAAAAATGTTGCATTTAATCTTAATCATTAAAGGCAAACTGGAGAAGAAGACTGATTTTTTAAACACTTCCTCTATTTCAAAAGGTACGAAAACGCCGAAAATATTTTAGCTAACCTTTGTGTACATGAAAATTGAAAAAAAATATATAATTTGGAATAGTAATATTAACCTTTTCTTATATTTGGAAACATTTCTGAAAATATACATTGATATTACTGTTTCAAACCATATATTTTCATTGTCCATAGACACAAAGGAAGGTAAAAAATATATATTTTTTTGCATTTTTACATCTTTTGAAATTCAGAATTAATGTATTTTAAAAATGCAGTCAAATAAAAAGTACTCAGCATTTATCCTGTTGATAAAGACAAAACAGAGAGGATTTAATGCTCAAAAATGAAACAGCAACCGAAAAATGAACAAAATTGCTAAAGAATAAAGATATACGATATTTTCCTCAGATTTTTTATAGTACCTGGGTAAATTAGAGTAAATATAATTCAAGCTCTCATTTAAGGGAACCATTTTAATCATCAATTCCACCATAAAGAATAGGAGCGAAACACCCATTTGCCGATCTTGACGGTCACCTCCTTTTCAGCATTTGAGAGGATTTTTGTATGTATCAATACATTGTTTTTGTAGGGAACCAACGGATGCGTTCCATCTTAAGTATTCTCGCTATGCTTCAAATGAGTTTCTGCGAGGAAAATAGCGAACTTCGAATATCGATACATCATACGTTCCCTTCACACATGATCAGAACCTTCAAATAAAAGAATATGGTGATAAATTTCACCCCCGGAAAGGGAACCTGAAAACAATCCATACATCTCCCAGAAAAAGAGGGAGCGAAAGAACTCCTTGTTTTTTGTTGTCTTCTTTTTATCGGTCTCAACTGGCAGCGTTTCAGCGTTTCTGCGCATTGTCGTGAAGAGAGAAAGTGTCCTCGGTGAAGGGCAAGGCCAGTGGCTTATCTGCAGATAAAACATTTTGCGGCAACATAACTAACATTGGCGGCCGCAGGAATCCCTCTTCCCTTACTATCTCTTTCCCTACGTTTGCACTCACATTTGTGGTTTCGTCTAATGTTATTTATTGCTCCGAAGCTCTCTGCTATCTCTCCATCAAGGGAAGGCTCATGTCCTTTTGACGGTTCACTTAACTTAGGAGGGCTTCCATTAACGACTCAATGGCGCAATGGTGTTCAATTGGGGGGCTAATTAAGATTTTTTGGGCACTTGAGTAATTTGCCCCATAAAAATTCAATTGTCTTTAAAGCAGAGAACCAGAGTACATTTATACCTGGTTTTTTCAATCTTATTCCCTGTGGGCTACAGTTGTAATGATGTAAACGGCAAGTATCTATTAAGTTAGACAACCCACATGTCATAGATGCATTCATGAAGAATAAACGCTGAAGGATAATGCCTTTGCGGAACTCTTCTAACATTTTATTGAAGTATTGCATATTTTCTTATCGCTAATCTTATGGAAATTATCTAGGGATCGTTGAGGTTATAATAGAAGTTATTATTAGGATATGTGAGGGTCACATATTGAAGGGAAGGGATTACTGAAAATGTAACTAAGGGCAGAATGCAAGGAAATACGAAAGAGAAGACAAAGTGAAAAGATATTGGATGACATAAAGGGCGGGGTAAATTACCAGGAAAAGTAAGAAATGTCACTAATTAGGTAATACGATATTGAGGCTTACGAAACCATCGAAACGTAGTAAACTTATGCATGTCTGTAATAAGGTGTTATACAAGCAATCGCAATGGATTTTTAGTCAAAACAAGGATAATTATTAAGGACTATGGGATAATATGATGTTTGCTTATATCTACATTATCTACAACTACAAGCAGAGAGCATTAAGAAAAATTTGCCGAAAACCTGTGGTCAGTATTATAATGCTTGGGCTAAACATCCCTTATTTCTTGTCTTCTTGCTGTTTCAATTCCAATTATTTTTCGTGCAAGAAGATGGAATTTCTTCAAACTTTCAGTCCAAAATATAGAAAACTATGATAAATTACTACAAACCTATTCCTGATGGGCTTTACAAGACAACTGAAAAAAACTCTCGTAATAGAGTTATTCATAGGCGACCCAGATGAGAAAATATACTACCCTATGACAGGTCCCTTTATACCAAATTTTCCGCTCAATGAAATTTCCTTTGTATTCCCAAGAATGGGACCCATCTCTATCACATCAAAAGCTTCTGCCGCTATCTTCGTCTTTGTCATTCACTGGCATGCTTTTTTTATCACTTTCTCCACTTTTGAAGTTAACCTTTCAGTATTTAATTTATGATCTTCATCAGCCCAATTTCCTTAACCTATACTCTTTTATCATAAACAACCTTAAAATTTCATCTCTCTTTTCCTTACGTTCTCCTCATCAAACCCTCGACTAAAAGGTCTCTTTAATTTCTCACTTGTAACAAATTGCAGACAAATGCTTCTACTATTGTCATCTTCTAGCATACTTTCGTTTATTATTGACTCAGTTCTCCAGTGGGGGATTGAATTTCAAATCACCCCCTTAGTTACGTCTCTGACGGACTGCGTAGCACAGGGATGGAGAAACTTTTGTGGCAAGAGTGCCGTATTTGACAAATATAAAGGACTTGCGTGCCAATATGGTGCCAGAACATATACTGAGTTACTGATATTATCTATATTATAATGTCAATGGTGGGATCAGTATGTAATGATCGACGTTAAAATCATTAATTATTATCACTAATGGGAAGAATCCACTTTCATATATTCTGGGGTTTAATTTTTTGAGTGAATAATATATAATATGACTAGTGCCATAAGAGTTCCGCTCTAACAATAACATTATCTCTCGTGCCACTCTGGGCACGCGTGCCATAGGATCGCCACCTCTGGAATAGAGCAATAAAAAGAATTCCTGACAATGCTCATTTTCGGAAAAGAGTAGATCGAGCCTTTAACTAGCTAACCGCTTCGCTCGTTCATCTGATTTAATTACTTCTCCCTCCGGCCCAACGACACCGAGCCCACCTGCCCTATCTCACACCATTCATTCATCTTACACTTCAAGGCCCTATCTTCACATATCCATTTCCACCCGTCATAATTCTCATATCAGCCACTGCCTTTCCCATTCTCTCGCCATTTTCCCTCCTCCATTCCCTCTCCTCCTTTCCCCATCCAACCTCGCGATAAATTACCCAGTTGTGTTCCCGCTTATCACCACCGGCTCCCTTTATCATTTCCATTCCTTATATTCCGTTCTTTATTCCCTCTTGGCACTTCACCTCTTCCTCCGAGATATTTATTTCCGACGGTCCTTTTCTCCCCGCAGATGGCGTTCATTCCCCGTATTCTTGACTCTCTTTTATTCGCGCCTCTCTATCTCACCGCTGACCTCTCTCTTTCCACGGAATGCACACTTTTAAGGTGTATTAAGTGCTCCAGCGTTAATGTGTGCCCCGTGTCACCAGCTCCTGGAGGTTAACTGTAATGGCAATTCGAGGCCGTGATTCATTGGGCTATAGTCCCGACTCAAAAGGATCTGTAAATTTAATTCCCTTCCGCTGAGTGGGTTTTATAACAAATTATCCTATCTAGTGTTCGCGTAAGACTTTATGGGTCCGTAATGAATAAATGGATGTTGTGATGGCCATTAAAAGAAGGCAATACCTGAAAATTGACTTGATGGCAGATAATGCTATCGCGGGAAACGTGTCCTTTGGTTGAATTTTTTTACGGGAAGTTCTGAATAAAGGGTAATATGTTTATGGCTTTCTTTTTCCTTTCATATCCTATTATTGTAAATTGAAAGAGATGTACGATGGGTTAGAGAATAATAGGTTTTAATGTATCAATCTCTCAGCCACATTTCATATAATTTACCAATAATTACGTTAAAATACATATTGACTCTTACCATTCATTTCACTATCAATTAGGCAACTTCATATTTGCAATTTCTCTCAATCATCAACGTGGCAATCCTACGTCCCTTAAACATTCGCAAACATTGTAAATAACAACTAAATAAACAAATGTGTTCTTTGCTATAGAATACTGCAATCGCTAACATAGAAATGATACCGTACTTTATACGAGAAATATTTAGCCATACTCAAAAATTATGTCCTATTAAATCCATCACCGCATAAATGTTCTAATAAATTAAAATTAGTACAATGATGCGTCGCATATATTCTAATTATGATTGAAAATTTGAAATACAAATGACAGCGGCTACACAAAGGAGGAATATCATAATTTTACTTTCATTTTAATCGTTCCAAAATTTCAATGTTTAGAATAAAAAATTATCTTCGACAACATTCATTTTTCGATGAACTTTTGGACCAATCATGTAAAATGTGATGATAAGGGAGAATCATTTCTACGATTAGAGCGTTAAACATGCGTAAGATGAAATTACCCTCTACATTGCGAAAGAGTGTATAACATCATGTAACAAGGAAAAATCGTAATAAATCAAACTAGAAAATAATAATTGAAGTCATGGGCCCACTACTGTTGTTTTTTCGCAGCAATAATGAAGTTTGATATCACTACTACCAAAAAATGTTCGTTGCCAATGATTGCAGTGGATTTTCAATGGTGATTCATTTCAATCATAAGCGCTCTTCAATGCTTTTGCGATTTACGTCCCTTGACAAATTATTCTCAGCAAATTGATGGATATATGTTTGGTTATTCCATGATTAGGAGTAACCAGCACAATAGAAACAAACATAAAAATTGGAGATTATTTTGAGTTTATCCTTCATGTAACATATAAAAGGATATAAAAATAGAATGCAATGAGGTATATGATATTTTTTAAATGCCTCAACAGCTGAGGCCATTTTGCAAATATGGGCACACACTGGGAGCGCTGCCCACAAAGGCGAACGCGCTACCCAATTGGTTCCACGATATACAGGAGCTCCACAATGAAGTATTTTGAAGTAAGCCAAGTGTACTAAACGGTAATTTATTCAAAATTTATTATTTTCTTTAAATATTAAATATCCGACACCGAACAACTTCGAGTCTCTTTGGATTTCCGATGAAGAAACATTCCACTAAAGCGATAAATCTTTACGCCCCAGAACTGAACTATTAGTTATTGTTACTTCTATTAGGTCACTCTGTTTTGTGGCTTCCCCATGATTCCGAGAAAAAGCTTATATGATACTCGTTTCTCCGTATGATTACATTTTACTTTATTAAAATTTATCGCCGACATTGGAATCACATTGGTAGAGAATAGCGCTCAGAAATTCTCGAAACTAATATTTCGGCTCATGCTTTCTTACATATCATTTAAGCTCCGTAACCAATGACAATTTATTACTGGAATTTGAAGCGGAAAGGGTAGAAAGTTTTTTCTTACTAGACAAAGAATAGCTCCTTTCTGGTGCTAGTCCGCTGCATGGATACATTCACTGCAAAGTAGAAATTAGTACGCAATAAAGTCAATAAATGCCCCCTTCTCGAACTCGGAGAGGTACAAATTACTTATTTACGGATGGAGTGTAGATTCACAGTCGAGGCAATACGACAGAGCATTGCTTTCGTGCTTGCATTATACCTATTGGAAATAATGATCAAGCAATTTTGTCCCTCTCTCCAGTGAACTTTGTTTTCTCTCAGCAGATGCCGCATAATACAGACTTTGATAAGCATGTACTACATATTTCCAGTCGGATGGAATCTAGCAATAATTACATTTACTCAAATGGATATGCATAATATATAAAAGTATCCCTTTCCATCAATGCTGAAGTTTTACTTAAACGTGTGCGATCAAATCATTAGAAATTGCTATTGTAGTAACAAGGGTGAGTTCGTCGAAACCGGTCTTCAACGTGACTATACGTATGTGTCGTAATAGTTTGTTATTTCTAATAAATAGCTTAGATTCATTATTACATTCGTAAAATTCTTTCAGCTGAAGGTA
Source organism: Ladona fulva (assembly GCA_000376725.2). NCBI lineage: Eukaryota > Metazoa > Arthropoda > Insecta > Odonata > Libellulidae > Ladona > Ladona fulva. The sequence continues at coordinate 716,818 of KZ308485.1, read as the reverse complement.
ATATTAAAACAATTTTCAACTCTCTAGAGATTACTTTGTTGGAAAAATCGTTAACATAAATTATTAATTAGAGGTTTAAAACGCTACAAGAGCAGTTTCGCCGGCGGTTCGCGCCTATCCTCAAAGAGGAAAACAAGGAAAGGACAAAAGTAAGGAAACTTATTAACTCGCTTTCTGGAAATCACTTAATGCACATTTAAAAAGCAATTCTATCATCCAGAGAAGGAGAATCTTCTTAGATGATTCCTAGAGGGGCGATTAATCCGTTATTTTCCCGTATTTCCACTTTCGCATCATAAGGTAGAAGTGAACCGCAAATGAAACTGCTCATGGAGTTTTCTAAATCACTAGCTCATTGACAGACACGTTTGAATTTCTTTCCTAGTACAGTGCATACCGTGATTCACATAACACACTGATCTCTATATACAGGAAACGTTTAGAATAAAAATATCCGATGAATTATGGTGAGTTTTGCGTAGCATTGGATACGCAATCGAGTGAAGTTATTCAATCAATATAAACCTTATTTCTGAGAAATAATTTGATGATAAGAAACGGAATCATAAATACGTACTTATTTGCTCGTGCTGGTAATTTGGCTGCTCCTAAAACATATCTAAATTGTTGTTTATACCTGCGTAGCCATGAGGGGGTTTTGGGTAAATGAAACCCCCATGAGGACAATAAATTATTTATTACCATACAACATCACTGGATATTTGAAGGTTATATAAGTTAAACTAAATCAGTTACTATTTTCATTAGATTTCTGGCGGAATAATTCTTGTCCCTGGATGGTAAGCAATGGAGTGTTTACTCCATGACCATGGAAAAATTCTGGCTACGCCCTCTCCTTCAATCCTATAACAAATATGAAGATCTCTATTCAGCGTGTAGTATTGTATGTCTGATTTCTTCTTTATTTAATCCATGCAGTAGCAATACGTATTCGTCAACACTGGTAATTACCCCATTTATTAGATATCAGCAATAGCAAAGGAAAAAAAGTGCCAAAAATTTCAACCTTAATATCTATAAAATGGATAATCCTACTGAAGCGTAAGTGAAAATTTAACACCCGGATAAATGAGATAATACCGGATTCGGAGACAAGCCTTCAGAACTACTGGTGCCCTTTCCAACTCGTAACATTTCCTAGCTTTCAACTTGGCAAGAGTTTCTCTTCTTTCTAATAGACCCTTTTCTCGCTTTGTCCCACTCCTTCCAACACTGATTTTACCGAGACCGAAAGTGGCCTCAGTAGATAAAACATAGATTTCCAACAAAACTCACTTACCTCGCACATTGTCTTCCCTAAACGTGACTAGGGATTCAAAGGATACCAAATTCCGCAGAGGTTGAATATGATTTTTCTCTGACATCTATTGTTTTCCGAGAAAGTTATGTCATTCAATTCAAACGCCGTGGAAAATCCTATATTTTAAATTTTCATCAGATTTACGACAAAATTACGAAGAAATATAGCCCAAAACGAAGAAAAACAATCGAAAACATTCGAATAGAAATGGAAACAAAAATATTAATTGTTAGCAAATGAATTCATTAATTATTTAATGTAGGCAGTAAAACATAAAGTGGGAGGTTCGCAATAGTTAAGGCCAAAACAAGCGTAGCAAAATGTGCTTCGTACATGAACTTATCAGGAAAAGGTTAATTTTGTACGAAAAGTCCTAGGATTATTCCGGTGGAGAAACGGACATGAAAAAAAGTCTATGACTACTCTAGTAAGTCACGACCCCACAAGATTTTGCCCATAAAATATCCCGAACGGCATTTATACCTGTCTAGCATGAGAGCTGAATTGGTTAGAGCAGTCACCCAGAAAGTGGACAATCCGGCTCCAAGTCAGCCAATTATATTTCAGATAGGAAAATTCGGAAGCCTTACAAAAGATACCAAGACCACCATATTTACATAAAACACTGAAAGGCTGTGCTGTTTCTTTTTTTTATGATTTTCATCTAAAAAAATGTCCCTACCAATGACGTATTGCAGCAGCATTTTGTAGCACGAATGACTAGGAGTTTCAAGAGGGTTGGCAACTGTAGTTAGACAACTCTCGTGACAGAATTAATGTCTTCAGCTCTAAGTCCTTTATTCAAATTCCAAATTGCGCAGTTCGTGTTTCTTCGGATTGAGTCCTTTCCTCTCACTCAGTTTTATCCTGGTTTGATTGAGATAAAATACAGGTAATTCGTTTTACGTAAGACAGTCAAGACGTTCTGCTGGAATTCTAAATAGAAATTAACGATAGTAATTTCCTGTCACCTTTTCTAAGTTTCTCTGTTCCCCCCCTGGCGTTTCGTGGGCGTTTTCCTACAGGGCTTTATTTTTCCCCAAGTTCAGACATGTTTTTTTTACCCATATAAATATTTCGTTTCTTTTATTGAGTTTTCCTTTCTTGTATCTCCCAAAAGCTATATCATTTTTTCAAATATTCGATTACAAAGGGTTAGAAGTAAGAAGGGACTAGGGATTCCCAATATCACCATTCAATGTAGATATATAATTATTATTTAATCTTGCACAAATAATTTTGAGCTCTTCCTAATCAAAAGGTGTCATTATGATAAGAAATTGTATCGCATGTACAGATCAATCTGGCATTTCCAAACTCAGAGCTATTCACATTATCTCTGCTTCAATGTATGTTGTTACTGTATTGGTAATAAAATTGGAACATTTTTAAGAAAAATTAAATTTTAATAAAACGTTCTAAGGCATGAATTCGTAGAAAGAAATGAGGAATCGTGGAAATTTTCCTCGGTTTCGATACAGTGAATGTTATATGGAACATTGCTATTGATTAAACGTGTCAATGGCATTCTTTCAATTAGCTGTGACTTTTACCACAGTTAATAAAATTCACAGACACAGTTATCATTCATGATACAAAAAGCGAGAGTTATCCTGACGTACATCAGGCTGCATAAACAGGGTAACAAAAGAAACATAGTGAAAATATCGAAGTCGAGAAGATGATAGTGAAGAAAAGGAAGCGAAAAAGGTAAACGAGAGAAACAGATTGGGAAGAGGCGGTGGAAATGAGCCATCAGAAGAAAAATTACTCGGCTGACATTTCTGCGGTATAGCAGGGGAAGAGAAATCCTGTCTGGCTGAAATCATTGGAATTCAAAGACCACTGGAAAACAGAAAAAAGCCATCCTTATGTGTCTAGTTAAACAACAATTTTAGGCAACCATAACTTAAGCTTCGAAGTAGTAACTGCAACCGGTGACAGGACGAGTTATTTGATGGTGGTGGTAAAAACTCAATTTAGTGTCGTAAAAGAGTCAACGCCAAAATCGTCTGCTCCAATGTGCATACGCAGTTGTAATATAATAATCTCTCTAATTAGGTGGCCAAAATTTAGTATAAATTCATCATAGATGTATTGGATAAAGGATGCACTTTCTCTGTGTAAAAGGTTAGTCCCCGAAGGATTACCGGACACTGCCTTTGGACAATTGTTCAACGAAGAGACAACCGTTCGGTAGACAATGCACATTACGTGAGATACCTCGGATGTATATCTGCTTGCATATTAAAAAATACTGGAAGGCATGCAATTGAAATTATAGAAAATGAAAAGGTATTCATTATATTTTTCTACTGCTATGCATCCATTTCAATGCTATTTACTTTCCCCTTTTATTCGAAATAGACGGAATTGTATGCACAGCCAGCGAGACTTCACCATGAAAATCGCCCTCCAATCCATCCACTGGCACAGTTGAGCCGTCCCCTCTATTACGTGCCCGTAAACAAAAAGTTACGTCATTAATGAGGGAGCGAACCCCTTCTAATGAAAAATATGCACATATTCATCAATTTTGTGGATTCTGTGAACATAAGCATTCATCCTAAGTAAGGATTTTTATATTTAACCGTGATTATCCAAACATACGTAGGTTTTATTAGTCCAGGATTAAACTGCCCGGCAAGCAGTTTTTGTCCGGGAAATTTTGGCGAGCAATTAAAGGCGGGCTATTTTACTTTTATGGGTTCTTCGTTTAATGCTATTATACATATACCCGGCATAATTTGCTCACTAAATTCGACATACCTCGTGCAATTGAGCAAGAATATTCATACTTCTAATAAATAAACATTTTGAGTGATATAATTTACTTGAGCATCACTTCACTCGAAAGCAGTAACAATTAAGCTGTCTTTTTTCACAAAAACTATAGTGAGACAGTTTAAAATTATCCTGAAACTTTGATATGATTTCATTATCTTAATGTGGTAAAAAGGTGATGACTGGAATATTTGGAAACGTTTCCGGAATATTTTATCTTTTAAGCTTGATTGTCACCATTGATTTGTGATATGACAACATACGACATGTCTCGAAATGGTTAATTTATTCTTTTAAAGACCAATTTTCTCGCCATAGCATGTTCATTAGAAACAGAAATACGTAGAAATCTTTGATTCCCAGGAAACGGTCAGAGTGACATAGTTCCCTAAAGATGTACGGGTATGTACATTTCCGAGAGATTTGTTACCATTTTAGGTTAGTAATGTATGAATTATGGTTCTATATTTACATTAGTTATTGACATGTCAACTGTTAGCAGTAGTAGTAACAGACAGTATTTTTAATATTGGGATTTTTTCTTACATTTCATACTGCATTATTAACAAAATATCTGATTTTATCAATGATCTACAAGATGTTTAGCGCGTTCAAACAAATTACAAATTATTTAGTATTTAAAATGAAGTAGATATTAGAATTAAGTAAATGTTAGATCAGACGTGTCCAACCCACGGCCTGCGGGCAGCATGCGCCCCTAAAAGCCCATTCGTGCGGCCCGCGTCGTAAAAATAAACGAATGTTGCAGAATCACGGGTAGGGAATTTCAAGCCAGTGATCCTCATAATTAGAAGTGCATCTTTTTAAAAGGGCACCAAACGCCTAATTCAGGTAGAAGCTGGAAGATTTTAGTATTAAAAATATTAAACACGCAATGTTTCTATATATCGCAGATAACATTACGTTTATCCTTTAGTTGAGGGCCGTTAGTTTAGAGATAAGTTTTCTTTACTGGAAAGGTCTATTTGCCTTAAAAAAAGTAAGCTTTCTTCATATTTATGACATGATTATTTTAAATAAGCACAGTTTTCGGGAATCGTGACGAAAGTCTATGATGCATTCCTGGCTGATGGGAATTTGAACTTTGAGTCGGGTAACCCCAATGAGATTCCGCAAGTTGGTGAAGACATCCGTGTTGTTCTTCCTAAAAAGTTGGTAAATTCTTCAAAATATTTTCCCTTAGAAACAGTGCTCTTCAAAAGCATGTAAGCGTTTTATTATGCATATAATTATGAACATTCTACCAAAAAGTTTGTATTTTAAAATTTTTTTCTGGGAGAAATCGAGTCCCTGTGTATTAATATAAAGTAAATCATCAATGGAAATTTGTAATTTTTGATGCCTCTGTCCTAACCAACTGTTTTCATTCAAGATACATTAACGATGACAGGCAATTTTTATTCCTACAAGACTCACCCATATCAAACGAAGATATTCGGGAAGACTAAGTCATTGGGATAAAGGCAACAAAAAGTTGAGTGATAGAAACCTAGGAATTCGGATGGACGGGATTATCTTCTGATATCCTCCAGGGCAGATATTGGGGCGCATCATAACTCATTCGTATTTGTCTTCACAGAGTTGCCACAGCCTCTGTTTCCGAGGCTTTGTATCAGCGCAACATATGAGAACCATTCTCGCATTCAGAGGCACCTGTACTTCACTTTGTTCTAAAGTTATAGAAGGGAAAAATGAACTCGCGTCCACTGGACTCCCGCGACCACTCCTAAGATTAATATGCATTTCATGACGGACAGTCAATAATGCATGGGAGTAGGTCGTGATAAGTTCGTCGGCATGGGGGTCCAGTGGTACGTGTACGCCGGGACTGGGATTTGCTGCGTTCGGGCACACATTTCCAAGCTCGCACGTGCTCTCGTGTCAAGTGCATACGAGCAACTGATAAAATGGGGCGGCCGACTTCTGTCGCTTTTGCCAACGTATTGAGCAGAACAGAGAAAAGTTGGGCGGAAAGTAGGTCGCAAGCTGGCGGCCCAAGGACACGACCCCGTAAATGAATTTCCCACAGTTGGCATCTGTAATCACGCATGGGAAAAAGAGGATGCTGACATACGCTAGTCGATCAATGGATATCCCTCTTTCACCATCTCCGCTTTGATATGTAACCCTTATATTTTTTTTCTAAGTTGGACTTGGAAAAAAGGATATTTTGTGATTTGTCAATTTGGGTGCTTATACTTAATTAAGAAGGGAAGGAAAGTCTATTTGGGTGGCTATTTAATACTATATTTCACGTTTTTATTTCCTTTAATTTTTACTTGTTTTCCGTATATTCAAATCCTGGGTAAAAAAGTAGAAACAGAATGCATATGAATCAACAAGACAAGCTCAATATGCTCGACAACTCAGCACATATCTTTTTGAAAGTAAAAATTTCTCAAAAAGTAGAAAATCCTAAATACGAGATATCTCGAGCGTGACTAAATTTTAAACTACTCTCTTCTAAGCGTAATCTCCGGTGCGTCCGGGAAGTTATTTAGGATTGTGTCGCATGCACTTTGTTGCTGACGATCAGGACTAAGAAGTTCACCAAATACCGATAGAATACAGAAAAAGCCTTCACCCTTGCTTTTAAAAAGGTTCCCAAAAATTTTACGTCGGAAGGATGAAAAGTTGCAAGTTCAATATCAGACACAAGGAATTAATGATTTACATAGAAAGGAACACGGAGATAGAAAGAGAGGCATTTTGCATAATTAAAGGATATAGAAAAATATATGAAGTATGAGTGAAACTATCCCAGCCGAATATAGAAGAAAGTAGAGGAGAAGAGTAAGGAAGAATACTGGGAACGGACAAAAAATCTAACAAATAAAATGCTATGAGTACATCCTTGTACATCCTTATGATTCAGATATGAGCTAATAGATCGCAAGGGAACTCCCATACGTTCTCCACTCACTGTCACATAGTAGGCGTGAATGCATTTTTTCAGAATAAACGTATCATAATCATTATTTATTGGCTTTTACACCAATGTTTTATTCACTTTTAGCAGACAAGTAAAATATGGAGATGTATGTGACTACGCGATGAATGGAGCATTTTTCGTTTGTGTTTTTGGATAGGATTTCGCTTAGTATCTTCTCAGTTTTCCACGTAACTGTGATATGGAAGTAACTGAGGCATGAATGATGGTGGGTGAAGATATTCATTTTGGCCTCGTCCTATTGAATGCTATAGAAAGTGATAACGCTGGGCTCACTGTGCTGCATTCATGTAGACTGCTCCACTCGTAGCATACCGGTGATTGAAGAAATGGTAAACTACCTCACTCCTCATCTTAACTAGTCTGCCTCATTCCTCTCCAGAGCCTTTTTTAGCTCATCATGGATGGGATAAGGATCCAACTATTCTATCGGCAAATAATTTCACTGACAATGGGTCGAACACGCATGTAAATGTAATTATATCTACGATAAAAAGGAAATAGCAGATATATTTGAATTTATCCGCAGTTTGTAATATTTACAGTTTAACAAGATCCGACAAAAAGGTGCCGTGGAATAAGGAGGTTTAACTCCTTTAATAGGAAATTTAATGAATTATTCCTAATGCAAATGCTCAACCGAGATAAATTTACCTGTAAAACGAAATGGAAAATGAGCTAAAATAAACTTATATTTAGTTCGAAAAGGCTTTTTTCTATATCATCTGAGATGTTTTCATTTCCCTCAAAATATTCTACGCAGATGAATTAATGATTACATCAAGAGCAATCTTGATTAACTGAAATAAAACGAACTCGAGCCCTCAATTTGTAGAGGGAGGAGAAGTTAATTTCCTATCTTTGTAGATTGTCTCGTGACAGCGGAATAAATCACACGTTGAGAAATTCTTTCATTTGACCTTTTCCCTATTCGCTCCAATTTTTCCTCCAGAATACTTCACCAAGCAGTTTTCCGCCTCCGAGATAAGAACTGCGCTAGAAATCATAATATCTCTGTCGGAAATTGAGAGAAGCAGTGTTTTATAAAGTAAAATATTTTTTAATCAAGTTTCTTTGAAAATTATCATGACGTTGATTAATCTCAAATCGTCCAGGGGCAATATGACGACATATACGCCAGGACTTGGAGCTCTATCATCTAATTTTTAGCTGGGAAAATGAATCTGAAGGATTTTTTGGTGCCAGCAAATGATAGCAATGGGGATATCGATGTGATATTCAAACAATTATTCGAAGTTTAATATCGTGAGCAATTAGTTAAGATTCTAAATTATCATAGAAGGCCTCTTTAATAAATCACAAATGCAAGATATTATGTAATCCACTGTCTCTTTTTATTTCTATTATTACTATTTTAAAAGGCTGACTACTACAAAGGCCATAGATATGTGTTGGAAAAATCCTATTTGCCGACGTAAATTATTGTAGTAGTAATTAGAAAGTACTAAGACAGTAACAGTATTAAGGCTCACGTGAGCCCCACGTGAATCGAACCCGGAACAGGTTTCACCGATTCGTTACCCTCATGGAAATCCAGAGAGCCTCGTAGATTATTTAGTAGTTAGTAAACCCCACCGTCAAGAAGACGCAACTCAATTCACTTTATTTTAAAAACAAATCTTTTATTGTACACATCTGTTCCTTCTAAAAAAAGTGTAAATTGTATATGTTTGCCTGTAATTATTTGTATGAGGACTTTTTTCAATAATCAGTACGAAATCGACATAATAATAGTATTAGCATTGCTTAGAAGTGCTTCGACAGCTTAGGTCATTTCGCAAGTGGGCCCCCACCGGGGATCGAACCTGGGACCGCTTTCACCGAAGTCGAACGCGTTGCCCACTTGGCTACCCGGGAGCCCGACATAACAATAATAATAATAATAATAAATGTTTGTATTCTTCAACTTTTAAACGTAAAATTCGGAGGATAAAATATTATTGTCATATAATTGTCGAATATCCTTTTAAATTCCAAGCTTGTCTTATAGGATAACGATTTTAGTTCGGCATCGGTAACCGGGTTTAGTAAACGCCCCCATCAGGCATGATGGAGTTATTATATTTGAATACTCTACATATTCGTATCGTATTTTTTATAAGTACCAATCATAGAATTCTAGGCTAAGATTATTAGCAGAATTCCAAAAAATTAAGTACTCCATTTCGTTGAACATTATGTATCTCGTGGGATTTGCATAAAATTACAGCTTTAAAACCTTGTTTGCGTTAAAAGTCCGTTATTCTCCCAAAAACCTTCACTTTTCTCACCGTAATACAAGTATATACTTTTCGCAGTGGATTCCGATAATACTAATGATTAAACGTCTCCATTAAAGGCCCCCTGCCGAACACCCAAAGGCAGATTTTTGGGGTAATTATGTGGTAGTAGAAAGGTGAAATTGAGACATATCTTTTTGTGCCTTGACTTGTCTTTTTTACATCTGAACACTTAGGTAACATGTTACGACACCTTCAACGCATGAAAATCTTTAAGAAACGGACTTAGAAAAAAAGGGAATTTGGCGCGATTTTAGTCGTTGATAGTGCCTCTAACCATCTATTTAAAAGAACATAAGAAAAGTATGCTACACCATTCAATTCAAACTAGCTTATTGGGTGAAATTGGAGCTAAATTGTCCTATCTACCGTGCAAGTTATTTTACGTCTTACGTAAGCACTTAACTTTAAAAAATCGATCGATGAAATCAATTCAAACGCCCTTTAAAAGGTTTCGCGTGGTTTTATGAGGAGCGAACGTAACCAGAAGTGACACAAGGTTTTGACGAGCACAGGAAACAAATGATCAGGCGACCCTCGAAGCTTTAAAAACGATCATTTTTCTTTCCGCTCAACGAAACCCCTTTGTTTCATTTCTCCATTTGTGTTCTCTTCCTTCACTTTCTCAGTGTCCTCCCGAAATCTTCGGGAAAAAACATACCCTTTTTCTGTGCGGTTGCCTTTTGTCTTCCTCCTTATCTGAAGAGGGTCGGAGGGGGGCGTGGCTCATTCCTCACCTCGTTCTTTCTTCGCCTGCCCTTTTTTTTCCGTCGGAGACCTATTTCATTAGCGGTGATTGCTTCCGAAGGGAAAAATATAGGGCTTCCAGAACACGTACTTCGGAAGACTTATCCTCAGGAATTTTTTTTCTGTTTTCGCCGGCACCACCAGAGGAGGGGCACTTAGAACACTGCTTAAAAAATCTTTAATATTCCGTCTGGAGCGTTGGCGATTGCTTCTTATCGACGTCTGGAGTACCTTGTGCATTATAATCAATATTAATTATGCACAAATTCCGAATCTGGGTGACGATGGTAATGATATCTGCAACGAATTTCCTTGAGTATTGATTTGCTCCAGGTAAATCTAAGTGCGTAAGGTCTTGTTTTTAAAATTCGATCAGAGGATAGAGTCCTCTTGAGATTTCCACCAGCTCAGGTGAATTGTTTCAGACTTTTCGATGTCTGACCATTTGACTTTCCATTGTCTTCAGGGCGGTACGGCAAAGGTATAGGCAAGGGGGTGGTTTTGAGGGACCAAACCCTCCTTGAAATCAGAGCCAACAATAAACGAAAGCGTGCAAGAGGATGGCCTCTCGCAATTATGCCTTACAAACACCACTGGAGATTCTATAAAAGTTAAAATAAATCAGTTTATATTTAATTAGATTTTAGACCGAAGTATTCCTGACCCTGAATTGTAGGCAGTCCAGCGTTTACTGCATTTCTCTAACCTCCCTCCCCATGGACAAATCCTGGCAACGGCCCTGCCCGCAGTTAATGCAATTTTGCAAAAATAAATTGCTTTTGCGCTACTTTTGATAACTTCTTTCAGACTTACTAAATGTTGCCATCCAAGGTCGGTGTACTGTCTCAGAGAAATTATTACCGCAATGCAATACTCTTGAGAAACTTATACTTTCTGCAACATATGCATTGGTTTTAATAATAACTTGTATTAATTGGGGCATAGTAATGATTGTTGGTGTGGATGTTTAGTGTTCTGTGCGGCTTTGTTGGGCAAGATAAAAGGTGGGGATCCCTTTAAATGGATATGAAGATGTACTTTTTTATGTGACGTTACCTTCGGACAGTAGTCCATTTGTGACATGGTTATTGTAATGATGATAGTTAGCTCCTAGTTAAATGTGATCAAGTGTCATCTCTATGTGTAAGTTCTGTATCCGTGTAACCGTGCAGGTAAGTCTTTAATCGATATAAATAATGTCTATAGGATACTGGGCGTAGTACAGAGTTACTAGATGAGATGGTCTCGGCCTTGACTTGGTGGTAAATCATTGTAAGCTATGAGAATTGTTAATATTAAAGTTTCTTTCTCATAGCTTACAGAGTTACTGTCCCTCTTTGAGCTAAAGCCTAATGGTTACGGTATTTTATTCGCGATTATTCGAGCAATTCATTTAGTTACGTTAATGGAAAGCATGCATTTCACTTCAATCTGATAACTACTATTATTTATTATTAACCTGATCGACCAAGTGGGTAGTGCGTTCGCCTATCATCAAAGCGTTCCCGAGTTCTATTCCAAGTGGGGATCCAAGTATGCTACATAGCCTCTCTTGTTGAATCATATTCAATTATTCTACTTGTAATTACATTTTTTCTGCGACTTTTCTGCCCTTAACTTTTAAGTTGCAACTCGTAAAAATCGAGTGAAGTACGAGAATCTTCCCTTCTCGTTTGATGATTTTATATCGTGGCATTTTGTTGGTATTCATGTACTCCGGTAAAATGTATAATCAAAGTTGAATCTTTACTTGCGTGATCAATCATCGGTACATGGTAATTCAGACATTTAGTGTGAAGCTAACTGCACCTATAAAGGAGAATTTCTGACTTCAGTTAGCAAGAAATGTTATCATTACTATGTTTTCTTATAAAAATTCACGAGAAGTCTAAAATTTGCAAAGATTCCGACATTGTATGGTGTACTAATTTGGTGTACTTAATACTTAATTGCGATAGTAAAACTTGATTTAAAGGCATGTGATATTTACGACCGAGTATCGATTGTAGAAGTATACTGTTGGCCACAGATCATTTTTAATTCTTTTCCCACGAGGCTATAATTGCTTGTACCACATCTCTCTTTGAACTGAAAAAACAGTTATTAATAATTATTAATATGATATCTACAAATAACAACATTCTATGTTTCACTACGACTAGATTAATGTTTTATTAGAAAACATGCTCTGTTCAGTTTTACATTGGCAAATCTCGATTTAATTGTAGTCTGTTTCAAATGCATTAATCGCTATGATCTCACGCGTGTTTGTTTCAACTTAAAATTGAATTTTTATTTACTAAAAGATTAACGCGGATCCTTCGTGACGTAAATAGTAGTATGTTTGCTAAACGGAAAATACAGGGAGGCTGCTTTGGTTTGTGGGGCTCCGGCCAATTGTCTTACGGGGCCCCAGATATATACGCATTGGAGCTATGAATTATAAAATGAGTACAAGAAAATGGGAGCGAATTTTGAGGAACAAATGTAAGACGAGCATTTAAAACTTTTGATTTTCATGACAAATATGAGTGACTTCTCGTGGTTTTATATTATTTTCTGGAAAAACTAATGCTAACATTTAAATTTTCTTTAGTCCCTCTAAGAGTTCCCATATCTAATTGCTGGAAAATATGTTCAATATAACGATTTGCGCGGGGCACATGAAAACATATACAAGCTACTGTGTCGATTTATAGTAAAGCAGTTATTGAGTAGAAGATGCTATAATGAAGTAGGTAACAGTTTTTGTACTTTTAGCAATATTTCTGTCCCGTGCGAGAACTTTATCCTATTTTCTCTCGCATCTAGTAAGTAATAGAAAAGACAATAACACCAAAATAACTATTATCATTTACCTTTTCCGCTAAATCATATCAACAAGCAAATTGGAAAATTATAAAGGAGAAACAGAGGGGATAGTCAAATTTGATTTTTACTGTTACAACTTGCCTCCCTTTTATTCTAAAAAACATTAAGAATTGGTGTAGCTGGAGGCTTTGGGACAGGAAAAAATTCTCGTCTAAAAGATAGAAGTGATTAAAGAAATGATCTTTCTATAATAAAACGTGAATCATTTAACGCTCCTTAATGTTCCTAATTTCCACATTTAGAATTTAACACATTAACGTTACCAAGCACTGCTTTCCTCCCATGACTTCATTATATTTCCTAATATCTAAACTACTACCTGCCAGTCATTTGCCAGGCACGACAAACTTGAGCGTTACCACCAACTTCGCTACTTGAGAGGATATTTTACTGTATTTCTGAGAAAATACTCTCAAACCTGCTGGAAAACTCTGATCTAAACTGAAAACTTTGTTGCATTTTACAAGGGGCATGTGATGGGGATATTTTCTCAAAAATTAGGAACATAAACATGTAACGTTACAGGCTACGTGTAATGGAAAGCAGTAAAAACTTTATCATTTTAGATATCTTCATTTTTTAGGCTAAGTTTATCTCAGACATATCACGTTCCTAAAAGCACTCGCTGTAGACAGCGGTTCTCATCAGCAAACTTCAAGGCATACACTTGTTAAGAGAGCCTTTTTAAGCATTCCATTTTTATTTTTTTTTCATAAATGTAGTTATTTATCCCGAAGCTTTCATCGGTACTGTTCCAATGGATACACATGTGCATTTCCAAGAACTGAAAATTTCATGTCATCTACTCAGTAAAATCGAGGAAAAGCTGATTACTTGTAATGTGCTATTGTGTTTGTGTTTCTTATATATGTTTGCAATGAGTAGATACTGAGTATATATTAATTCTGTATAGTGTACTAATAGCGTAAATATCGTGCAATTATGTGGACATAAGGCAGCCGCCAGGCATACAGCCTCACCGCAGCTCGGTAATAATAATAAAAAAGGTTTATGCTGGTAATTGAGAGACGCCTGTATTCTGCGTAAATTAGTCACTACTCGAATTTCCAGTTGACTTAATATTTAAAAATATATCTGACAAAACTATATAAACCCATAATAATAAGGTAATAAAAACTATATAATTAGTAGTATATAATTAATTAGATTTGTATTAATTTACCGTAGATGTTAGTTGTAAGTTAACTTAATTTGAGTAATTTTTATATCAGAGATTAGGTGTAAGAGAGGCCCATTGGGCCTAACCTCACCGTAAGGGTGAAATAAATAAATAAATATAAAATTAAAGCCACGACGAAACTGGAAAAATGTGTTGGATGCTTTCTGATGGATTTTCTGTGTTGAATTAGGTCTCTAGGGTGCGCATTCCACGTTTTCCTTGAGGTTCCTGCATTTTCTTCTCCAACAAGGCATTTTAGATGCGAATGCATTTCGGGCGTTCTCACATAAACAGATTTCACGGTCCGCTTAAGCACTAAGTATGCATAAAATATGCTACTCTACGACTAAATTCTGCTCTAGGAAACCCAACAATTCCATTTGCGATGCTAGCTTCCTTGGTAATATCTGGAGCACTTGGGGATAAATACTTAACGGCACTCTCATTTTGGCTCTTTGGGCACAAACAACCACCTCGAGTGTGCATAGGAGCTGCGTCTTCCTATAGATATCCTCTGCAAACGTTTCCTTGCAGGAAACTACATCCGTACGTTATTCAACCGTTTCCGAATAAATTTCTTGCACTAGTAGTGTTTCAGAATACTACAGTGTTCTCCCATGACTTAATAAAAAAATTAACTTTAAGTACAGAAGAAATACTTTTAATAATGTCACTGAACTATAACGTAATTGTCAGGAACATTCATAGAGCTTAGGAATGTTTTCAGACATAGCAAACTTGTCGGGCCTCCGGGTGACGAAGTTGGTGACGCGTTCGACTTCGAAAGCCGTTCCGAGTTCGACTCCCGGCGGGGACTAACGTGCTAAATTATCTTAGCTGTCGATTACTACTTCCACTAATAACTGAGGTATAATTTTTGCTGCATAGTGGCCTTCATTCAGGTATTGCGTACCTACGCAGATATTTTCCTCCCACAGCATTCTGGCTCAAAGGATGTAAGCAAAGGCAAAATACCTCACTCCGAATTAGGCCTAGTTTTCTTATTTCCTCTCCAAACACTTTTAAAATTACTACTACAACAAAGGTGTCTGTGTATTATACTTTCCTTGAAAATCGCATCTCCTACAAAGTTATGAAAGATATTTTGCGTTTAATTATACGTTTTCTTACATTATTTCAAATACGAAATATATTTAATGCGTATTTTAAGTATCAAATGTCCTGTTGTCCTTTAAATGGAGTTGTCCTTGTCCTGCCCTTTAAATTGGAGTTATTATTCTGTTTAAACTGGAGAATATACTGCAAAACTACAAATTCGTGCTCACTTCGTATGATCATAAGTAACGAAAGTTTCCAAAACATTACGATAATATGGAGTTTTTTAATTGGCAAGGGCCTCGGGAGTAACGTTACAGCGAATGAGAAACACTAATGCTCGTGCTTATGAACGCTGCAAAAGCATTAGAATGCGTACGATCCCTTGAAAGAAGCTAAGAGCTCATAATCACCTCTACCTAAACTTGGAGAGAACTACTGAATATTCTTAACATTGCAAACATTTTGCAGCTTTGACATTGCTAACATTGTTCATTCTGTTTGGTAAAGGTAATTTATTAATGTAGTAGTATTGAACAAGGCCAAGTGTTAGGTGAGAAGTTAAGTTTGAAATGCAAAATATGGATAATAATCGACTTTACCTGTACGGCGAATTCATTTGTAATATAATTTTTGGTTAAACAACGACACTTGCAACAAATTTGATAATAACTACACTCCAATTTCAGTAGAATTTAACACCCTTTCGCTATGTTAGGCGGCGCATTTTTTATTGACAGTTTGGTCTCGTTACTCGCACAGGTATTAGTCACGGGAGCTAAAAGGACTTCTTGCGTGCAATATTCTGAATATGTCCCCCGACCACTTCGAATTTCACCTTTGGATTTAATGAGGCTGGGACCATATTTCATAATTTCATAGAATGCCGAAACAAAGAAAGTTGAAGTTTCAGTTGTGACCTACATGCTGATTTACGGCTGCCGATATTATCAACTCCAACTCCATTCTTTTCTACGATCTCTGGGTAAGAAAATAATATAAATTACTTTTTATGGTGTCCGAGCTGCAATAAATTTCGAAAAGTAACTTTGAGTCGATAATAATGATATTCACTTTAAGAAACTGGATCATATATGCGCCTATCATCAAATACTACTTTTGCTTAACTGAGGTTAGGTTTATCCAGCCATTTTCTAGTAAGGAAATGTATACATTTATTTACAAATTTCGGCTATATTTAGACTCAAGTCTGGTGGCAGCTTAATCACATTGTATACACTTATTAAAACATAAAAACGTAACAGATAATCGCTTCTACATGTTACGCCCTTTAAAATAAATTGAATCTAAATTTGATTAAAATATTCACACAATTTACATTTTTATATCTCAATAAACTCTCCATCGTTTTCTAAGCCCCGTTTTATTCTTAGGTACGAGTATAAGGACCTATTCAAGCAAACTATTCCACTCATTAATCCCACTATTTATGAAGAGATACTTAGCTACATCTAATTTTTCTGTTTATTTAGCATTGACTTACATTACATATGATTAAATTGCATATGATCCCCTCGAGCAATATAAAATGCTAATACATCCATTGTCTTATGCCTTTTACCTTAAAAATGGCTAACTTTCATGTGATAATGTAATAAACACTCCAGCAGGTCGGAATAGGTTAATTAAGAAAGTATTCAGGATCTGGATTTATTTTTGATGCATATGTATACCTAAATAAAAAAAAAATTTATTCCGTTTTAAGGACTTGGTATTATGTCTTAAAACATAACAATTCGCATCGCCTACATATATAGAAAGCACGCAATGATTGGATGGAGGAATTCCCAAACTACAGTACGAGTGTCATATCTTACCCGTGAAATATTTTCGTGCGGCTGGTGAATAACTGGATTTTATTGGTAGACTAGCCTCAAGATACCTTTAATTTAGTTGAGCTAACAGAAAAATAAATAAAAAAACTAGGTTGCCTTCACAATATTATTACCGGTACTGATGGGCGGGAAGTTTTTAAAAATATAACTCAGGAACGGGAATTCGTTTGGAAAAATAGTCACGAGGTACAAATTAAAGGCGACGAAGAAAGAACATCGAAAATTATATTTTTCTTTAAATAGAGGAATATCTGAATAGAATAAATTGCCCAAATCAGTCTTAATGCCCTTCTCTGAAAACACTAAAACCTTTCAAATAAAAGTAACTGTAATAATAATACTACCAAAATACCATCAATTCCTTCCGGCTTGACTTCGTGGTAGGATTCCATGACGATGAGAATAATAAGGCACAGATTTTACCAGTACCACTAAGAGTTTATTCTGCGACTATGGTTTCAACGCATCGTGTCATCATCAGCTAGTATTCCTGAATTTTCTAGTATTCCTAATAATAGTAAAAAATTGGAAAATTCTTAGAACAACCGCAAGACATAGTTAATGCTTTATTAGTTAATAATTTAAGATATAGGAAGCATTCAAATTTTATATACTTTAATATCAAATATTGCAACAGATTTTTAAACAAATGACACATAATTTGATGAACAATAAAGGAATACTCATTTAGATCCAGTCCATGTAGCACTTACTGTAAATATGTGTGGCTCACTTTTCTAACAAGACATATAAAATTCAATATTAAAGAGGAAATAAGCTCATATTTCCCTTCCCAGACGTTTCGCAAACTATACTCCATACGCCGCCATTACAGCAGCCATGCCGGGTGGAATAGTTTCTAAGAAGGAAAAAAGAAATAAAACGAGTAGGATTGGAATGGAGGACGATGCGACACCCTTCTCTAGCAACATCTTCATTTGAACAATCGTTTCCTGCCTTGAAGAAGACACTCGCACTAGTCTACATTCTTTAAATGGACCATAAACCCGGGAGTGGGTACGTGACGAGCATCTCAGGCTCACGGATTCCTCTCTTTCACTCCCCGGGAGAAGATGCGACAGAGTCCTCCCACGCACTTAATGCCTACCGAGTGGAAGACGGAAATTTGTCGAAAATGATCGGAAGGGTTCTAGGAAGAGTCGTACGTCTCCAGCGGATAGGCAAAAAGAGGAGTCCCGAAAGGAATCAAAATGAGTGGGGATTTAAAGGCTCCGCGGCGAAGATGGAACCCCTCAATCGGATTCATCCATTCGTTAATCCGACGCCTTCCGGTAGAACTGGGGGCCATCTGGCGGGGAAAACTCGAAACTATGTCTAAGGGGAGGGAGCGGAAAAATTATTGCTCCGCATCGGAAAGTTCTTATTTCGTCAGCTGGTTTACTTCGTATCACCCTTGATCACGGAGAGGGGATTGGAGGAGAGAGAAGGAGCTGTGTGCGAGTCTAGTCACGGAACTTCCCGCTGCAGAAATTCAGCTTTGGGCAAATGTGCGTGGGAAGAGTAGAAACGGATAGACGGACACGTTGTTAAGTGCTGCTTTCTTTGAATGGGGCTTAAAGATGAAACGATCAAGATACACGTACATATTCAAAGCAAGGACTGTCCTTATGATCTACGTATGCTTCTACATGTTGTACTGGCTCTAAAAAATAAAAGCAAGGAATTGAAGGTGAAACAAGTAAAGGAGATGTGGTCAGTTATGCTGGACAAGTTAGCATCAGCCAGAGCCGTAGCCAAGAGGGTGGTTTTGGTGGTTCAACCCCCCCCCCTTTCCATGAGAGCAGAACCAACAATAAATAAAGACGTGCGAGTGGATAGCCTGTAGCAGTAATTCCAAAGAAACACCGCTGATAATTCGCAAAGTATACTTGTTGAAATAAATCAGTTTCTATTTTCATTAGATTTTTGGGCAGAAGTATTCCTACTCCTGGATCGCAGGAAATGCAGTGTTCATTCCATTGCTCTTGAACTTGAATACAGAAGTTCCTTTTATACCTTACCCCATCACGATTTTCGTTCAACATCAAATGAAAAGGATGATAGAAACATGCAGACGAATAGAAGAAAAAATGTAATTTTTAACATTCATGATGACACACTAAAGAATACCAAACTCATATCAGTTATTTAATCCAACCATTTTCCCAAAAAATATAAAACTATTGCGTCCGAAACTGAACATTTCTCTCGTTACGGAAAATGTAAACATGATCAGAAGCTCTCATTGAATTATTCCCTAACGCTACAGCATGGCCCTGACTTTACCTTTTATTCTTATAGCGAATCATTACATTTCGTCTCTATGTTCAAAAGTTGTACAGTTATGCTACCAATATCGTGAATTACGACGGACAATGAAAAACGATGATTCCTTTGTCTTCATTAGGTGGAATTTCTTGGATTCAATCAAACAATCCTTTGGCTCACTCTTCAGTCGTGCTCCGAGCAGGAACTCATTACGGAGTAGCTCGTGTTCGCATCGAATATTTTTTCAAAATAGTCGCTAACGAAAGCGTGCTCTTGCTACGACAAAAGGCACACAGTACCGCTCAGCGTAGTATTGACAATTGCTAGCAATCGAATCGGTTAAACTGTTACGAGTTCAGCGTAGCAACTTCCCAGCCGTTTCTTTGCCTCCCATTGTTATTTTCTTTTGTTTCTGTAGTAAACGCGCAGTGGCAATGCTTTTGACACGGGCATATTAACCGATTCAACACGACGCTCACGAAGCCTTATTTTTCCCCGGTAATTGTGCGCTATTTCAGCGATATCCAAGTAACGTGAGGAAATTGATATTAAACAATTTCACGGATATATTATTCGAAAAATGCTCGCTCAAGAGCTCTCCGATGCTGTACCGGATTTTCGTAACTTGATAACTTCANGCGTTGCAAGGACGGAAACTATCTCAGAACGCAAAATGGATAAAACAGAGGAAAAAATTGAAGTCTGTGAAATAGATTTATTATATAAGCCTGAAAGATCCTAATAAATGCTTTCCGGGCGTATTTCTTAATACTTAAATTATGCAAACTTGCTGGATCCTGCAATATTAAGAGGAAATTAATACGTGGAAAATTTTTATCGCCGACTTTAAACTATGTTATACATTCTAGCCCCTAAGGTTTGCTTATTTGGATATTACAACTAATTTAAAGGGTGGACATGAGTTCATTAAATGACGAATATTGCCATCGTATATGGGATTAGTTTCATGGTGGTATTATGTTTCGCACTAAGTAAGTATTGCCATAAATCTTATAACGCCAATTCAATAACAGACATATTATTTTAAAGATAACCCTAAAGAGTGAAAGAGTACTAAAAACTTGAATACAGAAGTTCCTATTATACCTTACCCCGTCACGACTTTCGTTCACCATCAAATGAAAAGGATGATAGAAACATGCAGTCGAATAGAAGAAAAAATGTAATTTTTAACATTCATGACGACACACTAAAGAATACCAAACTCATATCAGTTATTTAATCCAACCATTTTCCCAAAAAATATAAAACTATTGCGTCNCCCCCCCTTTCCATGAGAGCAGAACCAACAATAAATAAAGACGTGCGAGTGGATAGCCTGTAGCAGTAATTCCAAAGAAACACCGCTGATAATTCGCAAAGTATACTTGTTGAAATAAATCAGTTTCTATTTTCATTAGATTTTTGGGCAGAAGTATTCCTACTCCAGGATCGCAGGAAATGCAGTGTTCATTCTATTGCTCTAACCCCAACCACTGGCAGCAGCAAATTCGTTAAAAATGTATCCAAATGTTATCTAAAATATATTTTTTTAGGGTGTATATGAAGGGAGAGCTATTTCTTTTCCTCGAAAGTTAGTTCAACATTTCAGCGTCATTTTCTATTGTGTATTGAGTACCATGTTTTCTCGATCCTATGAATCGCCATGTTTTGGAAGCATGAATTCAGAGGTGAAAAAATAATAGCGTGACTGTATGACGCTTGCTTACAGTCTTCGTGGGATAAACTTATTAACAGTAGTATCGGTGATATTTCTTTGAGTAACCATCATGAATAACGTGATATGGAGTACCCAAATCCGTGAAAGAGAACTTAAGAAACTCGGTTTTGATAAAAGAATAGTCGGTCGGAGAGAAGAAAAAGTTCGCGAGCGACGTTAATTTGCGTTAGCTATGCTCCATCTTCAGGATGCGTGCCCTGCCGACAAGTGTTGTATTCGGGAATTAGAAAAGGTGCAGCGAAAGGCGATACATTTTGTGAACAATTGCTACGATAAATCAGCGAGCGTTACTCAGATGATTCAGGACTAAGGATGGGAACTGTAGGAAATAAAACACTATTCAAACATAGGTTTAATTTAAATGATAATTAAATTAATTACGCACAAAAAAGCAACTATTTCAGCGGAAATGATATAGTGACACGAGTTTGAAGACATTTTATTCGTTATTAAACAGGCATTGGTACCTATTTGACAGTTCGTCTGATAAGAGACCTTCAGCTAAACGAGCTAGAAGGGTTAGTATAGATTGAGTTCGACCAATTTATCAGTCCAAATCGGTGCTTAATATTCTGTTACATAAGTTACTAATTTGAAAAAATCAACATTCTATTGAGCATTTTCTTTATGAGTTTTCCTGAATTATTTACCTTTAATAAACATGCGTTGCAAGGACGGAAACTATCTCAGAACGCAAAATGGATAAAACAGAGGAAAAAATTGAAGTCTGTGAAATAGATTTATTATATAAGCCTGAAAGATCCTAATAAATGCTTTCCGGGCGTATTTCTTAATACTTAAATTATGCAAACTTGCTGGATCCTGCAATATTAAGAGGAAATTAATACGTGGAAAATTTTTATCGCCGACTTTAAACTATGTTATACATTCTAGCCCCTAAGGTTTGCTTATTTGGATATTACAACTAATTTAAAGGGTGGACATGAGTTCATTAAATGACGAATATTGCCATCGTATATGGGATTAGTTTCATGGTGGTATTATGTTTCGCACTAAGTAAGTATTGCCATAAATCTTATAACGCCAATTCAATAACAGACATATTATTTTAAAGATAACCCTAAAGAGTGAAAGAGTACTAAAAACTTGAATACAGAAGTTCCTATTATACCTTACCCCGTCACGACTTTCGTTCACCATCAAATGAAAAGGATGATAGAAACATGCAGTCGAATAGAAGAAAAAATGTAATTTTTAACATTCATGACGACACACTAAAGAATACCAAACTCATATCAGTTATTTAATCCAACCATTTTCCCAAAAAATATAAAACTATTGCGTCCGAAACTGAACATTTCTCTCGTTACGGAAAATGTAAACATGATCAGAAGCTCTCATTGAATTATTCCCTAACGCTACAGCATGGCCCTGACTTTACCTTTTATTCTTATAGCGAATCATTACATTTCGTCTCTATGTTCAAAAGTTGTACAGTTATGCTACCAATATCGTGAATTACGACGGACAATGAAAAACGATGATTCCTTTGTCTTCATTAGGTGGAATTTCTTGGATTCAATCAAACAATCCTTTGGCTCACTCTTCAGTCGTGCTCCGAGCAGGAACTCATTACGGAGTAGCTCGTGTTCGCATCGAATATTTTTTTCAAAATAGTCGCTAACGAAAGCGTGCTCTTGCTACGACAAAAGGCACACAGTACCGCTCAGCGTAGTATTGACAATCGCTAGCAATCGAATCGGTTAAACTGTTACGAGTTCAGCGTAGCAACTTCCCAGCCGTTTCTTTGCCTCCCATTGTTATTTTCCTTTGTTTCTGTAGTAAACGCGCAGTGGCAATGCTTTTGACACGGGCATATTAACCGATTCAACACGACGCTCACGAAGCCTTATTTTTCCCCGGTAATTGTGCGCTATTTCAGCGATATCCAAGTAACGTGAGGAAATTGATATTAAACAATTTCACGGATATATTATTCGAAAAATGCTCGCTCAAGAGCTCTCCGATGCTGTACCGGATTTTCGTAACTTGATAACTTCAACGGATATTTCCACTAATGGGATGCTCTCTAAAATTGCAAGGAGATAATATTTGCGCAGGTTTTTTTTTCAAAGGCATAATATACACACTATTTGCTTACATGCTCTTACACTATCTGCTGCTCTCCTTTCTTTCTTGCCTAAGGCATATTTTTTATTGTAAAACCTTTAAATTATTCACTGGGAATTCTTTTTACAAGCATTGGCTTTAATTACATTTATATAAGAACTTCCGCAACGTCGCCTTTCGGCATGTGCCAGGAAGTGCAGGAAACGTACGCAATATTGGTTACTACCGTCCGTCGGTAACGTCCTCAAAAAAAAAAAGAAATTCTAAACGACTAGTTCAAGTCCCTGCTCCCCTGATTTTTCTCAAGATATTTGACCGGTCTATTTATAATAGCGAGCTCATAACATCTGAAATTTCCTCAGAGACGGTGCTATGCATTAATTAAAGGGAAAATTCAGCCTAAGTTCACCCTTTTTCCTTCTAACGATCATCTACTACAACCTGCTTCATTAATCATTTTGGTAATGCTCGCAGATTTTTCACTATGGTTGTTAATAAAACGTATGCCAAATGCTTTTATAAATTAAATACAGCTCTTAGGCATGCAACACGGTCGGTAATTATGTTTCTGAATATAACGTCTTCTTCCTTCCTCATGGATGATATTACGTAACCATCATTCGTATCTGTGGGGAGGTCAGTTAATAATGTAACGAAAAGCATGTCTTAACGGGAACCATAAATATATCTATCTTTTTGGAGGGACATGAAAAGTTTTTAAATAGTAATTTATTTATTCATTCATTCATAACAAACCATTGCAGATCTGTAGCATTTCTTTGCATAGATAAAATCATTGTAAAATTGAATGTTTTCTGCCATTAACATTGCTTTAAATTTAATAACTAATATTACGTATGTACAACAGTTATATTTTTAAATGAGAATAAAAACAAGATTAATCTAGACGTTTAATAGAATAATATATTTTGGCTTAGCTAAGCAAAATGCTTGTCAGCAGGTTCCTTGCAGGCATTCTACAGAATATTTTGTTTGATAATATACATATTCACAATTTTACAAAGATATAACACCAAGAAAACAACCAGTTTGCGGTTAAAACATGAAAAGTGTAAATATAGTTTAAAAGCAATATAAACATGGATTATAAAAAATAATAAATGTTATTAAAAATTCAATTTATATCCATCTATGCATGTATAAAAAGTCAATTTACATGAATATTCCGTAGTTAATTACGACCGTATATTAATAACAATAGTTAATATATTTTTAAACGACGTTTCGATTAAAGAGGAAGAAGTGAGGCAGGCATCACATTGAAACACTAATTATAATGAAAAAATGCCTAAATACTGGATATTTTGTTAATAGTATCCATATATAAAGTATTATATTAAATATATTGGAAATTAAAGATGTTTTGAGGCAATTTTGATTAATATCAGGATCGTGGGAGCAACTTATGCCTCTGACCATTCTCAGCGCTGCCTATAGAAATTGAATAATTAGGTTTCCCGCTTCACCCATATATAGTTTACAAAGTTCATACGTGAATTACGGCAGGAAAGCTGTAGTTTGAAATTGAGATGTGCATTCGGAATAGGTATCCAATTTATATCCGAAACAGAAAAGCAGGTCACTGATTTAATTAAACCCGTAAGGGGAAGTAATTGAATTTTTAGGGTTCTTCAACGTGTTTTCTCCAACTTCCCGAAAACAAACAGACGATACCATAAATATCTACCGTGGGATACACTCGGCCTATTAATCTTCGCCTCGGTAAAAGAAGATGTGACTACTATCACTGCGGTTAGTCCACTACTAAACTGATTTTTATGAAAAGTTGATGCTGACAACACCGATAAAAATTCGCAAATATGTTTCGTATTAATAATAATACGAAACTTTTCATATAATAATAATACGAATCCTTCCATAAGACTGGCTTATTTCTTAACGTCTAACATATAATAATTTTGGAAAATTATTAATAGAAAAAAGTTATTTGATCATTGACCTATATTTTGCTTCGGAAAAGACATAAGATTCCCAAAAGGATTATTATTATTTATTAAACGGAAGTAAGAGCCTCCAGTTGTAACGGTTTTAATTAGTTGAACGATCATAGAAAAGAACGACGAACACAATCACCCATGACGTAGCCAGGACAAATTCGGTTTGCCGGGACTCGAACCCGGGACACCAGACATAAAGAGGTAATCCAATATCCATTTCTCCTCCAAGGAAAACAAAGCATTTGGGGATGGATGAGAAAAAAGTCCGCCGATACCGATACGCAAACCGATATCTTTTACAAGGATAAAGGAAAGTTGTAAAACCTACGAAAATCCCAAAGGAATAACAAGTGTGAAAAATAGCGACACGACTGGGACTCGAAACTCTGGAAACCCAGGTCTTCCACTTTCCGGGCAGGTATTCTAACCACTGAACTACCGTGCCGCGTCTCTCTCACACTGTTAAGGGAATGCTTTGTAAGCAGAGCAGACATTCTCCACATTTAGTGGCACAATTTCGTAGGTTTTACAACTTACTAAGTTACCTTCCTTTCCTTTATCCTTGTGATTTCCTGGGGGGAAATAACCTCATTATACCTGCTTTGTGAGCCGGCTGCCTCTGTGAGGACCTCGGCCGGCAGGTTGTGCCACTAAATGTGGAGACTGTCTGCTCTGCTTACAAAGCATTCCCTTAACAGTGTGAGAGAGACGCGGCACGGTAGTTCAGTGGTTAGAATACCTGCCCGGAAAGTGGGAGACCTGGGTTCGAGTCCCAGTTATTTCGCTATTTTTCACACTTGATATTCCTTCGATATCTTTTACTTACCGGGCGGATGCTTTCATAATTAGCAATCCTACAAAGCAGTTGTACGTCGGTTTTCTTTAACCTTTATCCTTAGTGTTTTTCTTGGGTTTACACCTTGCCCAACAAAGCGACCTTAAATATATTCCTTCATGAGATATGTTTGTGAAAAGTTATTTTAATGTAAAATCTCTTGGTGAAAAAATCTTAGATAGGATATCCGTACATGAAGGTATGATGAAAATATAATATTATCATACATTTTTGTGTGTAACATAAAATTTACCGGATGCAAAAGAATGATAAACTATCAAACTAAAACTATTCTACCGAGAGAAGCAAATGATCGTAAACTCGTTCAAAGGAAAGGCTCTTGAACTTCATTCTCTCTTACAAATCACAAGGTAGAATTGATAGAAACATATTCTAATAGGAAGTTTTCCAAGATTTTATTCATTGAGTGAACTCTAAATTCGCTAGCTCTCTTTCAGAGCTTTCGTATCCTCCCACTTAAATTCTGAAAGTTATTTCTCTCTAAAAATAAAATGAATTCAATAGGATACCACAATTCACAATTTTTCCGTTTTCTATCGCGATCCCGCAGACGCTTGTTTAAAGCACAGCGAGTGAAGCATAGAATATTGATTTACACTGAATTCGGTGGTGCTGTAAAAGTATGAATGAATTTTTCCAATTACCGTACATCATCCGGATTTTTGTTGCAGAGGAAGTTCAGTTGCTGAGAGATATCAAATCTCGATCACACGAAAAATGGAAATGCGAATTTTATGACTGACTCGTAAAAAGTGTTGATCGAAGCATTTCCGAGGTTTTCTCTGTGTAAACTCGGGAGAGCAGGATATTATTCTGCGAAAAAGTACTCACGTAAATCCGAAATTCTCTCGAATTCAAATAAAATCAATAGATCGCGGAAACGTATTAAATAGAATTTTTTGGCTTTATTGCAGTTATCGTGAGATTCTCAAAATTGTGTAGCCTACCATTATCATATATGGAATTTCCAGATTAATTGAGGTTGCTCATTTAATCGGTGTATTACTAAATCATCACTAGGAAAAGAAATCTATAAAAATGCTAGAAATGTCTTTTGCAAGATATTGAAAATCATATAGGTATCTGGTATCACTTCAAATTTCGTGCTAATTATTAGATAATATTAAATGAAATTTGATTAATTGCGTATTTTAATGATGGAAGAGAATCGTGAGGAATTATCCTAATAACAGTACATAATAATAAATCGTATTAATTTAGTTGAGATGATATTGAGGATAAATAAACTTTCCGAGGTATGTCAACTACAGAAGAAGTTTTGGAAAATGACGTCGCGATTAGTATTATGGCATTTAATATTATTTTGTGAAGGACATGCTACCATTGAAAACTAAAAGAATAATGTATTGTTCTCTTGTAGAATCCCTCTTAAGGTATGGCATATCAGTGTGGGGTGGTACATATAAAACTTACCTTGGTAGACTAATTAAAATTCAAAACAGAATAATTAAATGCATTTACAATGAATCAGGTAATAAAAACAAACATGACTGTTATAAAAAAACTGGTCTCCTTCCTTTTACACAGCTATACAAATATGTCATACTTATTGATAATTATTACAATAAAAATATAAAAATAAAATAATTCAGCATCATTCCATCATACTACAACAGTCATGGAGCAAGACATTTAAATGTAGCTGTAGGGGGCATTTTTAACTTCCATATAACCTCCATGGCATAGGAAAGCTAGGAGAAGCAAAAAGAAAAATTAAAAGCTGGCTTCTAGAAAATTCCGTGGAATTACAGTAAAAATGTATTATATGTAATATTGTAATTATTAATTACATGTAATTATGTAAATCGTGTAATTTGTAACATTGTAGATATTGTAATATGGTAGATTATACAATCTGTAATATTTTAAATAATGTAATATAAATTTAACTTTAGCAAATATAACACTTTAAAAATGATAACTTTTTTACACTGTATAAATCATGCACCTTCGGATGAGCCTTCTTTGGCTGAGGAGGACCTTGCTGTTGAACTTTGTGACTTTTGTAACTAACTATATCTCTATGTTTTTTGTAACTATTTTTGTAAGTATCTAATTGTGTGCAATAATAAATTGAATCAAATTGAAAAAAAAAAAATACTAGACGTCGGACATGATATTCGGATAAAGTTTTGATTCCCAATGAGAAACGGTCATAACTATAGTCTGATAGGATCGGGTCTCGAACCCGGACATCAAAATTCCCGATGGGTTGCTTTAATCATTACGCTATCTTACCAACAAATTTTGACATGCCGTTCGGAAGACTTCCTAAACAAGGATGATGTGGTTACCCACCGGCAAACGGGAAGTCCGACTTCGACTCCCGGTCTTGTAAACCATTTTCATATCCATGGGAATTTATTCTCGGGTTTCTTCATGGAAATTTTACTAGGTGCACGCCTTTATGTACAAAGTCGCCCTCTACTATTTTAACTGTTAATTTCGTTTTTATACGTGATGTAAATACGAAAAAAATTATCATGGTGGTGATACTTGGTTCATATTCCTTATAGGTGGGTAATTTTATTATTGTTCTCCAAAGAAAGGAATACCCTACCAAACTGAAGCAGATCCTGATAAAATTTAAGCGTGCTAAAAATGAAATTCTTAAAGAGAGCTTGCAATACTTTTTAAAACAGTTATCTGCGATGCGAAATGAAAAGAATTTTATGGCCACTGTGAGTTAATCCTATGATTAATGTTGTTCGGTTTTCATATAGACCGCTATTTGGTAATCAGCGTTAATCTTTATTGTCTAATGTATTTGTGGCGGAGCTGTCAACGCCCTTCCCCTCCATCCCCCTCCAAGGCAGGGGTTGTCAAGGTGGACTCTGGGGTAGTAGTCGACTGTCGTCTCTCCTTACCCTCTGAAGCTGGAAACAGCTTCCTGCTGACTCCTCGCTCGTCATTCACCTGCCCAGGGCTATCCATCGGCAACCATAGGACACCCGACTCAATCTCCGTGAACGACTCGCTGGTCCTTCGGTCTACGAATATTATTTGTCACCCATTATTTTATATTGTTTAATTGCTTTTTGGTTAATTAAATATCTTTATTTTTGAAGTTTGTGGTTATTTACGCTACAAATGTATTATCTTAATCGAAGGAATTCATTTCATCATCACGATTGATACTTTCTACGACCAAAATTTGTAGCAAATAACGTCTCGCAGGGAAATCAACAATGTTTAATATAACAAATGTTGAAGTGACGTCTTTACGCTTTTTTATATCTCAATGCCCCTACAAACATCCATTTATAGGCCAATTACAGTAGTGGGCTTCAAACAATAACAATGGACGAATTCAGCTTTATAAGCGGAATAAAACAAATCTTGTTTTATAAAGCTGAATTACCTAACAAAATTCTATGAGCATCCACACTCAGTTTTATATTTTCTGCCTGTATATGAGGGAATCAGTACTAACGCTGGATATTGAATCCTCATTTCAACCACCTTTAGATATTAAAAACTTTGGAGGGGGAATCAGGCCTCTAGTTCAAATGAGGAGTGAGGTACGTCTGCAAAGAGGGAAACGTTTACATGAACCCAACACAACATCCTCATGATCAACACTTTTTATATCTTTCGATGAAGAGTAACCAAGATGAAAATCATTTAGCGTTTCTCTTACCTTGGTAGATTTCATACTTTCACAGACACGAAGACAGTTGAGACCAATAAAACGAAAGATTAATTTTCTTAACCTTATGCTGAAAAATAATGTAAAATATTTCACTCGTCAAGGTATGACGGCAGGATATTTACATTATCACGTAAAGAGAAACTTTCCCTGTTCTGATCAACTCACACTGCAATGGATTGCCATGTCCTTGTGTAATTATCTCTCAACCGCAAATGTTATCTTTCAATTACGTTAGTAATTGAGAAAACAACATTACTTCTTATCAATGAAAGGAATCTCGTAAAAGGACCTGCAATCCGTAGTGTGTCGGATACATCACGTATTGATGAATTGCGAGTTTATAGTCCTAGACAGAATCAGAAAAAAATCGCTTGATATGTTGCAAAGACGTCTCTTCATATACTACTCGACTTATAAAATGCCACGGACGTGATCACCCATGATCAGGCATCAGCCTTGGTTTGGTTCAATCACTCAGCGGGAACTTCAAGTTATTTTTTAGAGTACACTCAATACTTTAAAGAAAAACAGGTGACCTAGATGACAGTCTGCCAAAGTGTCAGGTGGTCTATTCCATCGCCTTAACCCTAACGTTTTCGCAGAGTACACTAAATGAAAACTCAGCCTCCTCGCTACAAGTACCCTTTTGTGACGATTCACAATCTGTACTTAGGCTATATCCCAAGAGGAGTGAAAAAATTCTTATGAATAATTGTTCCACTCAAGACAAAGTATACATTTTTACATACTTTATGCTCTTTAGTTACCTTTCTAGCATCCTTTTGCCTTGAACTAAACGCATTTATAAGGTCTTCATTAGGTTGAAACTAAAATGTCTCTTCTTCCATCTAACCTGTCGTCAGAGATATTAATGAATACATATATATTTCATGCATAAATTTGTGAACAGAAACAGAGAAGAAAACTTAAGAAGGATTTGTGGTTGTAATAAACCAATGTAATATATTATACAAAAAAACGTCCGCAGCAAGAAAACACCCACAGAGATGGAGAAGTGTAAAACCTGCGCAAACATACTGATAGTGGAAGCTAAAATATGCGAAGGAAACTGTGTAAATGGAAATCACTGGAGCACTTGAGAGTTCCTTGAGTAGAAAAGTCAATCAATTTGCTAAAACGATAAAAGTCACAAAAAATTAGCATTTTAAAGAACGACATCAGAAAATTTATATCTTTCGAAAATTTAAGTAAGATTGTTCAATAGAAAAATTACTTAAGAAGCATTAACGAAATAATAAACAATAACATGTAAATAAGAATAAGACTTATGAAAAATTGAACTGTACAATAAGCAAAGAATAAAAATAGAAGAAAATTAATAGTAATTAAACATGGAAACTTTTGGACAAAGAAACTAGAAAATATTTCAGTACTAGTTGACACAAACGTTTCCCAATACAGATTGGAAAGACCGACGATCTCATGTTGATCCGTGATGAAATAGATGTGGTAAGGAGTAGGAGAAGGCATACTAATTGAATGATTGGTGCTCTAGAAGA
Organism: Ladona fulva; assembly: GCA_000376725.2. Lineage (NCBI taxonomy): Eukaryota > Metazoa > Arthropoda > Insecta > Odonata > Libellulidae > Ladona > Ladona fulva. The sequence goes on along the minus strand of KZ308485.1, from coordinate 685,604 downwards.
TGAAAAAGTCATTTTTTCTTAATAATTCGGATTTCTGATAAATATCAGCTGAGTTATACATCCCTTTACTATCGAAACAGCAAGCTGGAATCACAAAACCTCTCCTCGGCTCGTTTCTTTCTTTCCCTGCAAAGCTATTCCTAAATCCATGGAATAGAATTTAAGTAAACACTTAGCAGTTTACTGCGATTTTTAATATGAAATTTATATTCAGAGAGGGGACCGCGTTTATTAATTTCTCTCGTTAAATCCATTTCAGAATCAAGGAACCCTCTTTAGAGGCAATATTCGAGGAAAGGAACCGATAAAAGTGAACCCGTCATAAACAGCTCCAGTAACGACCTCGAACAATGTTTTTCTTTCTTTTCGGAGGTTAAAAACGTGTCGAGGATCGGATTTCGCATACATAATGCATATGCGTTCCTGGAGGAAATTTAAAGAGCGAATGCAAGAACGGAGACTCGGCGAAATGGCTGATCATCTCTGGTAATGATCCTCGGAAGCTCTCTCTCCCATTCCCGATCCAGGAAAGAATAACCCCTGCTAACGCTCGCCGGGCGGAAACGACGGGAGCAAAAAAGAGGGAAAGGGATAAAAAAAAACTGAGCTTAGCCCTTTTCGATCGTGTTTTTTCGTATTCTCCCCGGTTTTCTCCGCATCTGTGACAAAAGGCGCCGGGAGTGAGTGATGTGAGCTGTAGAAAGAGGAGCGCCAATATTTGGTCGTCGGGGACATCTATGGGTGGGGATAAAAATAAGAAGTGGAAATACGAGAAGGGTGCGAGTCGAGGAGATGAGTTGATGGAGGGATAAATAAATCGACGTCCGATGCCGCGATAGTTTAAGGAAGCATTCGTGGTGCGACATTCAGGGACAATATAACTATTTATCGATTGACATTCATAAATAATGGCATTGGGGAAACCTATTAATATTAACTCAAGCTTTTTTCAATTTACTCAGAGAGTAAAAGGTGGTTAAGTCCTCTGAAGATTAAAATAGTAAAATGTAAAACACCGAAAAAGTCATCAAAGAAAATAACTTACTGTAATTTCTACGTCCATAAGGGCGTCCTCAGAGCTCTCATTGAGGGCGAAAAGTTCATTAGCCGTGTTTTCTTTGATGGTTTCTGCAGTGTTTATCTTTTTACTACAGAAAGGTTCATAATTTCGTAGATTTCCATTTTCCTCTACAGTTATACTTCTATCGTATTAGATTTGATCCTCTTGCTAACATTGTTTGATTAGTGGTATATTTTGGGTAAGGATAAATGAAAATGTCCCTCTCTTTCACTTGTGTCGGTTTTGACCATGGCTGTGATAATATGGTATATATTAGGGTATGAGTAACACTGAGATGTAGCATTCGTGTTGTTTGATTGGTAACTATGCTATGAAAAGGGATATTTTTGGGTTATTATTGTTCAATTATGATTGAAGAATGATGCATAATTATGTATACGGTTGTCACCATCGAGCAGGTTCCATTGGAGCCTTTTTAATGATAATAATAATAATATCAATAACAACAACAAAAACTACTTTATTAGGGCGAGATTGAGGCTATCAAATCTCTTCTTACATCTTACTCTGTTTATACGTAACCACGGAAATAAAATTCCGGCGTTGGCGGGTTAATCATTTCGAGGAAACGGAGAAAGAAGCGCTAGGAGCAGAAGCAGGCGTGGCTTCAACCGTTCGTTCCGACGCAATGAGCCATTGATAGAGAACGAAGAACAATGAGTTACCTATGCACCTTCCTCGTCCGATTCAATTCCCCTCCTTCCATCCCAATCCCTCCCCTTTCCCATGCCTCACTCCTCACCTGGACGCCGGCGACTTCGGGATGGCACGCTGGAGCCAGACTCCCACCCCATCCGTCAATACAACAGAAAAAATTCCCGCGCGCACCATTCAAACAAGAATGAATATTTGCCATGAGAGTGAGGGAAAAAAGAAACGATGAAAACTTGGGGGATGCGTCACGTTTTTCCCCCTTAATTTTTTCCTTCCGAGAGCTGTGTTTAAAGAAGATACTCACCACACTCCCTTTTCGGCTTTTATCCATTTGTTGCGATGGCCGTCGAAAATGAGGGGGAAAAGCCCTCCCCGAAACAAATGACTGTTTTCGCTCTTTCAGTTTGAGAAATGTGCTAAAAGCTTCGGTAGCAACAGGATGGATTCTTCGCTTTTTTGGCGAAGAGTCGCGTCTCTTTCGTGCCTCGGTTTTATTGGTCGAAGAGTGGCGAAGAAGAGGAAGGGGCGGAGAGATTTTCAAAGACGAGGGTNTACACTTAAGTAGATGGTTTTCTCCTCACTCCTCATGTTACTTGGTGAGCCTCACTTGCTAGGCAAAGTTTTTAATTGCTATTGGAAAAGGGTTTTTTATAAAAACCGGCTTCCAGACAGCATGATGGACATAAAGTGACCATTTGTTATCAATCTTGAAAATGTCACTATGACTGAGAATAAGGTTGGCTGAAACCAGAATTACTTACCCTTGTGATAACTGAGCAATGGGATGAATGAAATACTGGCTTGAGAAAAGCAAGGGGTTGTGGGAGGGGTTTTGTTACCACAAATACAAGCCTAAGTGTAAGAGCATATACAATATTATCCTGCCAACATTGTATCTGTATTTACACAATGTTTCGTTCTATAAGACTGTGTTCATATATTTTCATCGTTGAAATTTCCTTGTGAAAGAAAAGAGACTGCTATATTGCCTCCTCTTTTCTTGATTTTTGCATATCAATTCCAGACAGTATCGATAAGCGCACTTATTACATTCTTCAATAATGAACATTAAATCTCTTTATACGCCGACCACCATTCCATACCACTTTCTCGACTTCACCTTTCTACTTTAACGACGAAAAAAGACAAAAGAACTAATATTTTCTCCCATAAACAAAAAAGTAGTCCAATAGGAAATATGGGTTGGCCTGACTTCGTGGAAAACCATCGCAAGGTATAAACAAATACAAGGTGCTTCGTAACTTCCAGTAAACATTTACTGAAACTGGTTGACCGTTTAAAAGAAAGACTTTATTTATACCTTGTACACCTAGAATTCCGAAGGTTACTCAGTCAAGACAGGCTTGAGCTGCTCTCAAATGGTAGCGTCCTAGCCCAGTGATAAGCAAAATGGAAACGTAAATAAACTCCCTGACTTTCAGCACTCATGATAAAGTTGCCATTCAGAACGTTAGAGTTCTATACCTCAAAAGTGAAGAAATAAACATTTTAAGAAAATTTGATATTAAAAAAAATCATACTTGCATTGAAAAATGCATACGCTTGTAACGTTTGTCGGTTAATGGAAAAAGTATATGGGAACTTGCTTGTCATCTACTCTCAGACACCTGAATTATACGCACGTATGTGTGGCATCATGTGTATTATTTTCCACAGCAAGCGCTGTCACGTTGAATTCAACCTCTGCTAACTTTTAAAAATCGGCTAGTCGACTTACCACGCAGGTTGATTGCATCTAATGCCTTCTTGGAGCCTTAGCACTCTAACTTACTGAATAAAATCATGATCGTTAGTGCATACAGTCAGGAAAATTGCATGAAACCTAAACTTTCTAACGCAGCCGTGTTCCTTTTCTTTTCACACTATTCAGTACTTCAAATGATATTGGAGACCTTCAATAGCCTATACATTACATTGTTACCATAAACGTGGTGCTGAGTGTAAGGGAAGAGAGTGGAGAACATACATGCGTGGGTCTGGAGATGGAGGAGAGGCTTGGATGGGGAAAAGGGTTAGTAGGGTTGGGAAATGGGCGGATCGATGGCGGAAGGGAAGGAGAGCTCTCCTGCTGATGACCCTTGATTCGCTTCTCCGTAGATCACTCCTCTTTCTTCAGATGCTCGCAGAACAGTCTCGGGATATCCCGCTGCATTGCGTCAAACGTAGTTTATACAGATTCTCCGGGAACGAGAGAGCTACACATAACGTACCTGAACGAGTTGGAGAGTGGTGCATCTCCGAAGCCGGATGGTCGGATTGTATATGATTCAATCGGAGGGAGGTAGAGATGCAGTCTCAAAGAAAATTAGATCATTCATTTATTTGCTATTCGGTCAAAAGGTAATTTAGTCGATAATTTATATGCTCTCTCAAAAATAATACTTTTTCTTTTAATTTGTCGATCACCTTGTAATTTTCTAGCTAAAATTAATGAATGTTTGGAAAGTTAAAAAAGGATTTACGCCTTGACTACCAAATTCATATAAAAATTCAATGATATTAAATCATATTTTGAATTATTTTGCAGACGTGTGGAATGGTATAATGGTGATAAAGTAAACCTCTCTCACAGTATATTCTTTATACGTAAGGGTCTGTTAATAGAAAAAGTGCATGCGATAGTCATTAAAGGGAGGAAATAAACAATGATAAAAACCTACGTGGGGTTCGCACTGATGGTAATGAAGATCCTGCTAAAACTTCCAGCAGACAGCGTATCAAACAACAACAAAAATTATTACAAACATTTACAGATTCGGTTTATAATTTCAAACTATTACATAGTAAAATATAATATAGAAGCGAATTCATTCATACGGTTGTCAATAAAATTTATTTGAAATATAATAGTATCGTGTTATAGCCAATTTATAAAGTTCTTTTAGTATATTTACAAATTTATGCTCGTTTTGCATGATCCTTCACTTACTTGGTTTTAGATTATTCTTTCTTGACTGTTTATCATTAAGATTAGGCCCAAATGTGCCACTCTTCCACCTCAAGAAAATGTAATTTAAGAAATATGCTTCCAATGCTTAGAAATTACAAACAATTAATAAACGAAATATATGGTTTGAGAAAACTTTAAATGGTAAAATTTTAAGGTTTCATGTTCTTCTGAAAGTGATTTGAAAACTAAGGTAACTTTGCACGTGAGGCAACTCCGTAAATCGAACTCGGGACCGCTGTCAGCGACGTCGAACGCGTTGCACAGTTGGCTATCCGGGACTACAATCTAGTTCATTATCTACTTCGAATTAAATATCATTCCAGATAACGTGAACCTTTTCAGCTCTAAAGCGGTCAGTATCAGCTATCGGTATTGATTTATACATTTCAACGGAGTTTCCGCGGCTCCCGGATAGCCACGTAGGCTACGCGTTCGCCTTTGGTGGAAGTGGTCCCAGGTTCGATTCCCGTAGAGGGCCCATATGTACAAAATTATATTAGTCACCGAAGTACTAGGAATGATATCACTAATACTACTTCGTGTGCTTCTTTCACACTCTTGTCTATTCAAATTCCTAGATTTGAGGAGTGTGACTTTCGTAAAAATTCGTTCTTTGCTTTTATAGTTTAAATCATCCTCTTTTGCATTCAATTAAATGTGCTCCTTAAGACTCAATGGGAAAACTGCGTAAGAGATGATGAAATTTGGAAGCTTCCGTATTCACTATAAACATATGGATTCACGATGTACTGCATCACAGATTTCCGAAGATTGTCGCTTTAACATGCCAAAATCAATAGGTACCGAATAAAAGCAATGGCTATTACTCGGCAATCTCAATTTACTATGATTCTTGCAGTTATTCATGACCAGTTACAGAGAAGATAATGAAATAGTTAACACGTTAAATCGCGCCGATTCTCTAGGCATTCGGAATCTATTTAGTTGATCGAGGAACACTTTAGCGTTTCCTTTCTCGAATGATCCATTACACTGCCTTCGCGCCGTGACTGCGGTATCAGTTTGACGCAACGTTCGTTATCTTATGGATCCCTGCAGAGCTTTTTGGTCGCATTACTGTCCCTGACACGGAGAAAATAAGTCAGGTGATGAGGAGTGGCAACTGAAGATACAGCGAAAGCGTAAATGTACCCAAAGAGATACCCTAGCGTTCGCAAGATTTTGACTAAGCTGGGATCCAATGGAGTCTTCCGAGACACGTTATGAAGATTGACGGGCTTTGATGGAAGGCGCCGAACTTTGGGATCTTAGCGTCATGTAAAACCTCGAACCAATCGCTGCGAATTGATCGAAGACGTAGAAATTGATATTTGGGAGAGATTGTCTAATCTGTTGTTGATGGAGAGCTGTTAGGTAAACTTGATCAACTCTGTCTTATAATAAAGCATCGAGAAGTGTAAAACACGTATTCCAGAACGTTATTGTATTTATAATTATGATTTTATGTAAATTAACATTATTTAATTGGTGATATACAAGTGTAATTTCCAACAATACCTTGGATTATTTCGTCATATTTCTTGCTTCATTAGATATTAATTCAAAAACGGAAAATGAATGAACCAAAATACACTGTTCCGGCCTCAAATTTGTAGTACCACTTCATTATGAGAGATGAATAATGTTATGTTAAAGAGTAAAACACGTTTTCATTCGTCTCTCACTATGAATTAACTATTTTAGCTCGCATTTACTGTATAAGTGTCTGAGATCTTTTTATAAGGCTGTAAGGGCCAAGACGCTTCGAAAAGGAACGCAAGAAAATGATAAGTAAAATTTTTATGAACGACAGACGAAATCGAATATATACATCTTTTGCTTTACAAGTTCAGAAGGTTAATCGACCTTTTATGTAAAGAATTTCATCCGAGATTTGTTCTCTTATATTACTTGATTATTAAAGCCGTTAGTAGTTCTCCGTCTATATTATTTAATTATTCATTTGAACCTTTTATGGGTGATAATAATCTGGATTCAGTAATACTATGAATTCGGTAATATTTTCTGTCATCATCGATATGAAGCTATCAATGGTGTTAATTGTTGAGAAGAAAATGATCTTCGTATCGGCGAGTAGAGGAATCACATTCCTATTCCATTTGGATCCTTAAAGAACTTTCGGATACAAATGTGCGGCACTTGAGAAAAAATTATAATTTGAATCGTGAAATAGATGGATTACTACCGTCAGCTAGTATCTAGTCAAGTAAGTCACAATTGACTGTTCATTTCGCGAACGTAAGCGTGATGAGCGATTCTCGTTACGTACAATTCAATTGAAAAAGGCTTATTCCATAAACCACCAAAACATTTCGAAAGGCCAATTGTATTTCTATAACGTTTTGATGGTTTTTGGAGTGTGTCTTTTTCATTTGAATTCTGCCAATAGCAGGTCAATCATTGCCGAATATCATTCGGTGTAAATGTAAGATAAGATATTGGAGCCCGGCTGCTAATAGATGACATATTTAAAAACACTCCGGAACCCGTTAGCTGGCGGTTCGTTTTATCTACGCTTGGATATCGTCATTGGGAAACAGAAAAAAGCGACGGATTAACCAGGCTTCCAGGAATCATCTAGACGATTAATGATCACTTATGTGATTCCCATAAGACCGGTTAATTCGTCTCCTTTCCCTTCTTTCGCGTTCCGGTCTTAGAGTCTAAGGCACCGACCGCCGGTAAACAGCTCTTAGATCGTTTGAAAAAATCTAATTCGGTGTCAATATTGAAGCGCAACAGCTGAAGTCCCACATGGAACCAACTAACCTGTAAATCTTTAATTTCAAGGAGTTAAAGTAAGAAGTAGAAAAAACAGGTTTATATATGTACGTTTTCTTTAGAGGAATGGTATACTATGAGAAGTTTGGCCGACAATTACGTAAAATACAATGGAAGAGATTCTAAGGGGCGCTTGTGAACCTGTAGACGTACACATAAGATATATCGAAAATATTTAATTTTCCTCTTTCTTTACCTGCCCATCCTAGTCAAAAGATATACTACCTCAGCTTTTGAATACAACTATTTACATTTCTATATTCGCCCAAGTTTCTCTTTCCTTCTTAAATTCCTTCAAAATTGTGTAGAGAGAACTTATGGCGTGATAGAATGTTTAGAATTTCAATACATATTTCAATGAGAACGTATGCTCACAGAATAATCCTAGGAAATGTGATCCAAATAAATATCTAGGGGCAAAAATTTGCCGCACATTCATGAGACGGTATGCAACATACTCTATAAAAAGTACGTATAATTATTATAAGATATTTACGTAAAGTATGCTTTCATGACTTGATAACAGTAGAATAAATATTGTAAATAATGGTAAGAAATATATAGAGTTGTTATGCTCTTACGACGGAATTTTTTTGTGCTTAAGAGGACCAGATATACCGATAATAGATATATTTTTAAACTAAATTAAGCTCCGTCATGCTTCACAGGGGCGTTTACTAGTACTCAATAAAAGGTACGCAGCGGGCGGGGAATACAATATCTACCGAATGAGAACATTAAACTCCTCCTGCTTTATCCTTGCGTAAACAGAAACACGCATACGTTTCAAGGGACCCGAAAATTAAATTCTTCCCTTACAGTCTTCGAAAGCGCAAATACTCTCCGAGGGAGAGACACGCTTGTGGAACATGAGATCCGGAAGATTCGCTATTGTAGATTAGCAACATATATATTTTCGCAAAATTCTCATTTTCACTAGCGAAGCTACAAATTTTTCGTTACAAATCGTTTCACCACAAAGCGTTTTAGCGATAAGAATTCGTCGCTACGAAGCTCTTTCGCGACAATAATTCTAGAAAACCTTTTCACTGCGAATTATTTTTACGGAAATTCTTTGTAACAAATTTTTTTTGTAGCGAAAATTCTTTTTAGCGAACATTACTCGTAGCGACAATTCTTTGTAGCGAACATTATTGTAACGAAAATTCTTTGTAGCTATATTTTTTATGGAAAAAGTTTTTGTAGCGAACATTATTTGTAACAAAAATTCTTTGTATCGAAGTTTTTTCGTAGCGAGTAACAATCTTGCGTAGCGAATCTTCATAGACCCGCGGCACACAAGAGGTCGTGCTCCGAAAGAGCGCCACTCCCTTTTCGTTGAGGATACGACCCCTAAAAATGATCCCGTAGTTTTTAATACTATCGCCTCGACTCTGTGTTTGCGTTGGAGAAGAAAAACGCCTCTTCCTCTCTTCCGTCCCTCTTCACACAACCAACCACGCCCTCGGTCGACGCATCCCCAAAAGAAGCTTTTAATTAAGATCTCGCATGCACCCTTCGCGCAAGGAGAGAAAGAGCGGGCAAAAAATGCTGGAAATGAAGTGGAGAGACGTGGTCTTTATTTAGTCCCTTTAAGTGGGCGGGAGAGAGGCAGGTTGTATTTCTGTGGCTTCCTCCTGGCGATGTTTAGCGGGCCGAGAAAGACCGGTCACGCGAAGAGAAAGGGAGGCTGCGGTCCGTGTACCTGGTCGGGAGAGGATGATAAACTCCCGGGAGAGAAAAATTCATTAATAAAAAAGAAGAGAGAATATGAATAAACGCGGGCGCCTGCGAGAGGAAGTTTTTCGCGACGGCTTCCGTGCAAAAGGCGTCCGCGTCGATTTGCCTAAGATACCGCAGCTGCTATCCTTCCCCGATGGGGATATTGATGGGACTATATTTTTACACATTTGCTTACGTGAAAAATAAAGGTTCGCACCTGTGCCACCTCATTCAATATTTATAGAGCGCATCTACATATTATTTCGGTCAAACTTGGTCGGAATTCATGATTCATTAACCTTATAGATTTGTGTTATAATATTTACCACATATTTTTCGCAAATTATGCTTAATTCAATTTCGCATTTAAATGAACTAAAAGATTCATAAATTTACATTGAAGGGGCGAAATGCGATGTGATGAGCTAGAATATTAGAAACCAGGTGTGCAAGGTCCCGGATATAAATGATATATTAAGAAATAAATAAAATCACAACATTTTAATATAT
>KZ308485.1:648295-659597 GCA_000376725.2 Ladona fulva | reverse complement strand
GACCAAATTTCAACGCTTCAATATTAAATAAATAAATATTCTGTAATCGGCATTCAAAAATGTTTTTTTGGAAATGGAAATAGAATGGTTTTCCAAGGAGAAATTTATGATAGGTGAATAATATACGAACCAGAAAAACATTATGAACTTCCTAAGGATAGGTTGTCGAGTGTTAAAGAGGTAGTTTATATTTCTTTCGTTCGTCCGTTACTTGAATATTGTTGCGCGATTTGAAATCCGCACAAAAAGGGTCTGATGTTGAAGTTGCGGCGCCCGTTTCATTAAGGGAGACAGTAGTTTTGATAGTAGCGTACCAGAAATGTAATTGAATAAATTGTACACATTTTTTACATGAAAATAATTTATTTTAAATATAAGGGTTATGATCGCCGCCTAGATTGGAGAGAGGGTTAGAGGGGGATGTATCTACATCTACATTAATACCCTGCAAGCCGCCTTCCGGCGTGTAGCAAGGGGTGTAAACACCAAGAGTAGAATTACCTCTTTAATTTATTGTTATCGCGTATCGTTCGCGGAAAAAACGACGAAAACGAGTCCCTAAAACGACTTGTTTGTATGGATTTAGAGTTGTACTTAGTAGTAGAAGAGTACTTGTATGTATGGATTTAGAGTTGTTGTTTTGATAATTGTTGTATGTTCTATATATTGAGATTATGTGCTGACTGAATATTATATACATTTTTTTGGTATGGGAATACTGTTCATTGCATTGTGTATTGCTGTGCTTCAATTGTAAAGTTTATACTGTAATATTAACGTGTATAGATTGTATTGTGTTTCCCTTGCGCAGTAACACGACGTCCTCTGACTGCGGCGCTAAACCATTAAATAAATATATAAGAATTCATTATCAAAATCCTGGCTGGTAAACTCTAAAGGATTAAAGAACCGAGTATAGACAAAAGCTGTCAAGGAAATTTTTAAATACTGCTTTACACGACGAAATCTGCGATGACGTGAATCCCATACTCAGCGAGTGAGATTTTTGAGACCATACGTCAAAGATATTTCGCGAGATTTTGGCAAGGACTGGTAGCTATCAATGGTCTCTTTTTCGTGATAGTACTAGGAAGTCCTATCAGGTACCTAACTAGGGAGTCCGGTGTTTCCACCTGTCATGCGTCATACGGCAGTTGGCGGGTTACATGAAAATGTAAACGTGGTGAAGGGTGACGGTAATCCCGATGGGATTGGAGAAGGAAAATTGAGACTTCTAAATTTTGGACGTAAGAGGTCTAGGATTCTTAAAATGTCATAGGCCGTGAGAGTAGACATGGAGGCGTTCCACCCGTTTGTGGTGGTGAAATGCGTGCTGCGCTGCTTTAATGGGGAAAAAGACTCTAAATAGGTAGCGAAGGTGGCGACATCTTGGAGCGGGGAGCGGAAGGGAGAAGACACATTGTCGTCGGAGGAAAGAAGTTCGCTCCAGGTGACAGAGACGGATCATGCGCGTTAACATTCTTGGCGATCCTTATTTGCGAGGGTGAGACCGTGGGAGGGTCATTGTGGTTAGCTCGTAGGTGGCGGTAGGTAAATGGAATGGGATCGGATTCAGAGGAAATGAAAGGGAGTAAGACGGGATATTCGGTGAAAAGGTTGCCACGCAGAGGTAATCCCGTGATGTTGCGAATGGAGCCAACGCATTTTATTAAATCCCAGCTGTGGAATATGTTTGCTAGCTTCTTTTGTTCGAGATGATAACTCCTTCGCCACTTTCAGAAGCTGTAAAATTTCTTTAATAAAACTAGGATAAGAATCTCTTATTTGAATTCAAAATGTCAAGTGTAATGAAAAGAGAAATATTTAATTAATTTTTTTCATAGTCAGTAAAAGTGTTTGAAGANCTTAAAAGAGAATATCTGGTAGAGATGAGATCTAAGAATTGTAGGAAAGATGAAATATCCGACGTATCACTGCTGGAAAATGATTACATTCATTACTCTAAACGATAAATTCGTTTGCTTCCTATTTTTTCTGCTATCAGGTATCATAGTTACCTACAATTCTGATTTAATACGCAAAGAGATCTTAGTTTTAGAAAATTGTTTATTTTCGACAGATATTGAATCGTGAAACGTAAAACTTGCGTGTTGTGGACATTCCGGCATGAATTCCCAGTGAGTGGAAATTCCCGAAACTGCGAAGGAAAGAAGCAGCTATTGATATACTTTCGCTCGTTAGCGTCATAATAATAATAATAACTTTATAAGTCCATAGTAACAAACACATGTAAGTATAGGACAAGTCATAGAATTTCGCCATTTGGTAATAATAATGAAAAAACACTCACATACATTACATATCAGTATTACAAACACAATAGTCCTGTTTTCACCAATTTCTGATACATTTTATCACATATATGTGTACGCGTGTACGCATGATGCAATCTGGACTATTCAAATCGGAAACAATTCGGTTTTATACGACTTAGATTCATTTATAGGTCAAAAGTAAAAGACAGGAATATTTTTATTAGCAGCGGCCGATTCGGTTCAGAGTTCCCTCCATCAGCTAAAAAGTAGAATTTTCATTCAAAACCACGTAAAAATGCGTCTTTAATCCTGATATTTCAACACTGTGCGTAAAACAAAATATTTACTCTCGATTATACTCTTCTGAATTGACTAAGAAACATACGCCTTAAAATTGTGTTGACTTCCTTTCCGCTTATTGCTTCATAAGATATTTGCACGTTTTGTCTGCATTACCTATTCTTCCTCATCTTCACTTCTCCATCCTCTTATGACTTCTTCAAGCTCCCTCTTCCCATTTACCTTCATTTCCTCCATCTCTCATCCCATTTAATGAGTCTCCCTTCCACATCCTCATCCTCAAACTCCGATTATAAATCCTCTCCTTCCGCATATCTCAGCCACTCGTCTACAACCACCTCATATTTCACTCTCTCTCCATTTCTCTTTCCTCCACTTCGCTTCCTATCTCACCAAAGATCCATCTTTTGTCGTCTTGAATCATTCCTCTTTTAGTTTCTCCTCCTCCAGTATTATTCCTACTCCAATATTTTTCCTTTTTCTCTTTCTTTTATTCTTCAGTCCTTGATGATGCTGTCAATTACGAGAATTATCTAACGAACCGATATGAACATTGCCATTTCAACGAGTGTCTCTGGCTGAACAGTTAAGATATATTATAAGATAATTTAATGTTTTGAACTGATTACGTTGTTTCAATTAGTGTAGCGAACCAATGTTAACTTAAGATAAGTAATTTTATATTGTAACTGTAAATTTTAACCTTAGATTCACTGTATGCTATAGTTTATAACTCGATTTTTGTTTTTTGTTCTCATTCCTGATTACCTTAAATGTATTGTTTATTACAATATTGTATATTCTGTTTCGAGAATCGTTAAAAAGGCGCAAGGTTACTGTCAGCTCGTCAGAAGAACCGAAGTTTCCCAAATTTTGACTTTACCCGTAGAGAGGATGTCCATTACGAAGTTATATAAAAATGCTTCCTCTTGTTGAGGAAATGAATTACTTGAGGTAGGAAATGCGTTTACTTAAGATTTAAATTTCTTGGAATATTTTGTTACCAATTGAAGCAGTTTTTAGTTGTATTTGTTAGCAGTAAATCAAAATTGCTCTATCTTGTCTCATATTGAATATATTGTCGAAAATGTCATTCTACATCAAGAATGAATGAGCAAATAAACATTGAAACTAAGGAATTTTATCCATAATTATTGAATGTTTTCGGTGATACTCGTGATGTATTGCTATACGAAAAATTACTCCAAATAGAATCTGCTGATTCGGCTTCGACTTTGGTTTAGGATGGTAGTTCTACATTATAAAGTATAAGGAAAAAAACACTCCTACTGTAACCACAATAATTTTTATTACACGAAAATGATGACCTGAAATGTCGAAACCAATGTCATTGGAGTAGGTAGTAGGTGTTCTTTTCTTTATTCTTTATGAAAAATTGCTCCCTAATTTGACGGTTCATCATCAGATACAGACACCGGAAAATATCTCTTCGTAAGTAAAATCTATGCGTAGAAATTAAAACTTCATTTATTTTTCTCTGTAGCACAAAATTAGTATTAATCACATTGGTTAAATTCATAATTAATTAATTTGACACAATGCATTCATGACTAACATCCTTGAAGAGAAATAGAAAGGAAGAGGACAGCCTAGGAAGAAGTATTTGGACGAGATTCAAAAGATGATAGAATGCAGCAACTATGTGACTTTGAAGCGATCAGCAAGTAACAGAAGGGAATGGTTACATCGATCAGGCACCAGCCTTTAGATATATGATGATTATTTTTTTATTCATAGATTACATATACAATTAGCATTTGGGCCACACTGGATTCGTTATGTAGATACAGGGTAGACAAATTCTATCCAGCCTTCCATTGCGTACCTAACTTTACTTTATCTAAAGCTTAATTTACATTTATTATACTAAATTTTATCGCCTCTGCAAAGTGTTTGCAGAACTACTGTTTGAATATCTCATCGACGGTATCCTTAAGTTGCTTAAGAGCTCTCTTCCTCTCCTCTTCCGCACGCCTCTCCATATATCCCATTTCCCATCCATCCTCTTTCCTCTTCTTCCAATCCGCCATCCATTCCTTTTCTTCACACCCCAATTCCCTCTTCCCTTTCGCAGATCCACCTGATCCATCTTCACCTCTCAATTCTCTTCTCCTTCTTCCTCAAATCACTCACTCTCCCTCTCAAGGATTTCCCAAAGAGCCCTCTCCCGAGGACAGCTCGCTATTTTCCCCGCCGAAGGGATTAAGCGATATCACATTTGAATTTCATTATTGCGATCGTTTCTGGCGAGCGCGATTGAACAGCAAAGATTCTTCGTTGCGAGCAAGAATCCAGAGAGGAAGAGGAGAAATCCACTCCTCGAATTCCGAGATTACAAGTTAAACCGCGCATATAAAATGTCGTGTGCGTACGTTAACCTTCCCTGATTCATATGCATGCACTCGGAAATTTAGGGTTAAGTGGGGAAAGGGCGAGGAGGGTGAGGTTGAAACTGGATATAATTGAGAGAGGGGGATGAGTAAAGAGCGCTCCAATTTTACGTCTTCCTGCCTACTGGAGCATTGTTAATTGATTTTCATTGGATCGGCGCGACGAAAAAGTAAAAAAAACGTGTTTCTCTGATTATCCCGCGTTTCTAAGTCTTACTACGTGACGCTCCCGCTCTTGGATTTATGATAATGAATCGCGTGATAAATTTCGGCATTTATTATTAAAGCTTCGGAGGATACAAGGCCCACGAGGTTCAAATCCCACGCGATAATCACGGCTCCAAATTTAGAAACTCATGTTTCGCGCGTTTAAATCCGACACAGAGTCGTTCATTTCCGAAAGCGTTGAATTATTCCGGATCGAAAGATCGACGCGTGATTTGCACATGTCCGCGGATTTGCTGACGTTTGAATCGTTTAAAATCGAATTCAATTTGCCAATCACGGACAGGAGACTGTAGTACTTCGTTAGATTGCTATATTGGGAAATAATACGGATAGAAAAAAAGATGAGGCTTTTTGTATTCTATTTGTACATATGGAAATGACGATGCAATTTCAGCTAACGAGTGAGAGCAAAATCATAATTTATGTAAGACTTGATGAAATCCCTCGAAAATTAATGGGATACCAGTCACGAATAAATAATGATATCGGCTAAAATATCCAGTCGTATTTATGGCTTAAAATATCAAATATGAAATATTTAAATATTTAGCGATAACTGGAAGACCTCATTTAAAAACGTAATTCAACGTCATGTAAGATTTACTGGTAATGAATCGAAAGGTTCATAATTCTCACTCATTCGCCAAATACGTTTCTGAATTTGCTGAGAGCGTTTCGAAAGTATTTTCCTCGATTACTAGACATCAACAAAAAATTTGAACATCGTTATAACGTGATATATCTAAAAAATACAGAGGATAGTTATACGTAAACCTCGTGAAGGAAAATAAGAAAGCTTAATGTGAGAAGCAAGTTGTTTTATTCCAGTCGTTGGATTTTAGTTCGGAAACATTCCTGATTGGTTCGAAGTTCATCCGAATAAACCCTTATATAAAAGTTGTCTTATGATCTGAAATGTAGTATAAAACCTTGTAATTTATCGTGGTATATATAATTTGTTCTTCCTCCATAGATTCATATATCACAAACTGATGTGAAATATGGAATGAAATTCTTGAATTACACGAAAATCAAGGTTTATTATATGTTAACTTTGATTAATTTCGATAAAATGGGACTAAGATTGGTTCTTTTCCACAATTTTTTTTTCTTCCTTACAACAGGAAAAGGACCAGTTTGAGTGAATGATTCCCACCATCCGTTCGTCTTGCTTTTTTTAAGAAAGAGAAAATAAATTCTTGGAAAAAGAACCAATCTTAATTTCCTCTCGTAGTGATGGATTTCCACAATATCTTGCTTGATACCCGGAAGTTCATTTGATTGATTTGTTTTTTTTTTGTAGAATTCCTGCTTTGCGAGACCGTAAAGTTAGCATGGGTTAGTAAAGGACAGGCAAATTTGAATCAAAACGATCATTGAAACAGCAAAACATTATAAAATGATGAGAGATAAGTGATAGCTCAACTTTTACAAGTTAGTACAGAACTTAAATACTCCTCATTGTATGCCTTATTGCGTCAACGCTAATCAAAATCACCATTTTATATGACGTTAACGGTTAGATATATTAAGGAGCTAATATTTCTCAATCTGCACCTTAAATAAGCACGTTTTATTATGCAATAAAGGCAAAGACTTAGTACTTTTCCACACTCAACTTTAGTGTGGAAAAGTAGTAAGTCTTTGCTTTCATTGCAATATGGCTTTCCACGAAGTCACGCCTAACAATATCGATTTTATTACGTTTTATTTTTATAATACCACCTTATGATTACGCTAATCGTTGAAACCTATACAGTAGAAAATTCAATTCGGCGATAACGTATAAAAGTTGTGATTTTTCCTCTCCCATAATGGAGAGCTGCCACAAAGTTGAGACCAAAACGGCGGATTTTGACATAGCAAAATTTTAGAAATCGAGAAAAAATATAGCGTTGCAATTTTATTCATGTCGTTCGTTAACGATATATTGGCCTCGCAATATTTCATTCTAATTGATATTATATTATTGTCTTTAAGTGGCAAAATTGGGACTAGAGAGCCCCTTCTTTGATTTATCCCTTGTCAAAATATCCCTTGTCAGATACAAAAATATTAGGCGATATAAGATATTAAACTACAGCATGTAGAGATTTCCACAAGATCAGTGGACGTAGAGATAATGGAAGGATATATAGCATTTTATAGTAGAGAATAAAAAATAGTGATTCTTTTCAACGTAGAAAAAATGTTTCCACCAAAGGGAAACAACCGGAGGCGTAACAAAAGGGTGGATTTGGAGGCTTTTCCCCTTGAAATTACACGACGAAGATGATTTCGCCGTTTCTCCTCTCAGTTATTTTACGGCTTAAGTTAGATTTTAATGTTTCACATTTCAAACCCATTGCACTTACTAAGGTATCCATTTCACGAGAGTTAGATAATACCTCTAATTAACTGTAGGTATAAACTTCTATAAATTACGTTTTTCTAATATAAATCACCTGCTGTTTACACTTTCTACTACCGGCAGTATTATTCTAAGGACGGAAACGTTTTTCTAGACGATCAAAATTACTATTAGCAATATCCATAGGCGTAGCCACGGAGGTGATCATATTTGGAGGTTCAAAACCCCCTCTGTAAGAGCAGAATCAACGATATACGAAAGCATACGAAAGGATAGCCTCTAGCAATCATGACATAAAACACTGCTGCAGATTAGCAGGGTATACATGTAAAAATAAATCAGTTTCTACTTTCATTACATTTCAGGCGGAAGTATTCCTGCCCCTGAATTGTAATAGACAATGCAGTGTTCAATTCATGGCTCGAACCCCCCCATGGATAAATCCTGACTACACCATTCAAAACATCCACAAAGAGAAGGGGGTGTGAAAAACTTGCGAAAGTTGATAGAGAGGGTGAAACAAATAGAGAGATTTCATCAAGGATAGTTAAAATTGCAAAAGCTGTAATCGTATAAAATAAATGCCAGAGCATAATTATTCTTTTTCAGTGTTTATAATACAATGCTAGAGATAAATTGTGTATTAAAATGATAATGATGAATTATAGTGAACAAGTGAAATAGATTCAATAAGATTATAGCATGGTGGTTGAGTGTATGAGGTGGATTATTAACGAAGTTCTAGAAAAGATAACCGCTGTCATTTTTATTTAAAATGGGAAAGTATTATATTATGCCACTAGAGGATTAAAAACAACTAATAAAGGTTTCGACAAATCGTTACGAGCGCTTTTCATTCCCAAGCCGGCGAATGGAATAATTTTAATTGGCTTTTTTTCCAGGCCTGGGAAAAGTAAATCTTGCCGAAAAGTTTTCTTTCCGATAGGATCTCTTCGGACTGTTGATCCGAAACGCGATTCAAAATCTCTTTCACCGAAAAGTTTCGCTAACGAAATGATTAATTTCGCTCCGTCAACAAGGCAACTGACGTAATCCGTTATTTAATTATAAGGAATTAGAGAAGGGAAACTGCGTTAAGAGTACAACAGCCCGATGAAATGGCGTACATACGTATTTGTGCAGTTATGTATGCATCGGTACTTTCGCCAGAGAAAACCCATTCGCAATCTGGTAATGGCCATTAGTGAATCTGAATATGGCTTCGGCTCCAAGAAAAGTCTTCCAAAAGCAAAGTCCTACGGTAATTGGTTCCTCTATTACCCCTCTCTCTGATAATTCCGGCTCAGAGAGAAGAGACCCTGGAATAAAAAAAAAGAGTCTTTTCTGGCTTAAACGAGGGTGTTTTCGGTTCTCTTGCATATTTATATAACTGCGAATCTGCTCTGACTCGATTATATTCGTATCAAGAGACACTGTTACTGACACTTATAATTTTAGCAATCAAGAAATATCTCTCATGGCTAAGGCTGATCATGGAGGTCTGTAAGAATAAACTGTTTCTATGGATTCTTATAAAGAATATTGATAAAGAATTAAAGACATACTCTAGACCTTTAAGTACGGATTTAATTTCTTCTGCCAACTTTGCATAAGTTTTTAAGACGTTACACGTTCAATACAGTCATAAGTACAGAATCTCAAGCTTCTCATTGTTTTTAGTGTAATTGTGATTATTGCAATTGCGCACAGAATAGAAGAAGCAATCATAATGCCCGTAAGATGAATTAGCTGCAGTTCTATTGTTCCAAAGTTCGCAAGAATGCAATTGTTAAATTTACCACAATATTTAAGGAAAACATCAAGGCAATTACATTTAAATCATGTATGTCTGCGGAGATAACTAATTCTAATTATAAGAACATCCTAAACCTAATTTAGAATGAAAAGATATTCTGAAATGGTGTAAAAATAGTAAATATACTGCAACCTAGAATTATATTACTAGCAAAAAATTTCAATATTTTCAAGAATTGCTTTCCAAAATTCTCTGGAAACATTTTGCTGAAGCAGCTACACAATGAATTCTTTAATTGGAGTGCTTGATTAAGATGGTCCAGTCTCAAGTTAGTAACAACCCTTTTCAATAACTAATTTGGGATTTATCCACTTACATCTTAAAAAGGATAATGCGAATTCTTCGAGAAAATCTTCGAAAGAATCACAATGGAAAATTCTTTAATGAAAGCAATTCTTATCCCCTTCAATCTAACAATGCATAAGATAAGTCCCATTTGAACTTGAGGACTTGCTCCGCAGGAAAAACAGATTTGAAGAATGGCTGGAATATTTGTGAGAGCCCGAGGAGTCTATATTTACTTACAACCAGAGTGTTTCCATCAATTCAAATTATCTTTTGTCTCAAGGTAGAGTATTGAAAAATTCTTTATAGTAATATAACATTCAAAACTATTCAAGGTAGGATCTACAGTTGGCTATTGGTCCACTTAAACTTTCTCATAATAGAAAGAAACAATAGAAGGTCTAAGAAAACACTTCCGTAAAGGAAGATATTATGTTACTTAAGAACTTCTCATTCCAATGCCGGAAAACGCTAAACATTTCAAAAAGAAGCTAAAAAGGCTATAAAATTTTGACTGTTTGTATTTATTACAGTCATTTTAAAATTCATGTATATAATTAGATATATTTTATAAGTTAATGAACTATGTGTTATTTTATATGTTGTATGACTATGCTGTATTTACTGTAATTATTGTTAAATTCTGTACTGTCCATGGGAGGTATTTGGAGGGGTTTTCCTCCTGTCTGTGGGCGAATGCCGGACAGATCTCATAATTATTCTTCTTACTTCAATTTGCAATCAGTAGCATACTCAGTTTCCTTAGATATGTTAATCAATCATCCCAAAATTAAAAACTGTCAGAATGCAATGAACCTTACGATGCAGTCAGCAGATGAATGGTTGACCTTATGCAAGACTCTTTCCACTGACAATATGGAAGAATATGCAAATGGGTACTACTTACTGGACACAACCATTTCCTAACCAAAACAAACTGAATAGCCAGGACTCTGTCTGTAGTCTGGGACCTATGGGTTGGAGCACTAGCGTACTAACCACTCCACCACCGTAGCCAGTTAAAATACACTATAAATATAGTACTTGCATAAGTGTCAACCCCATGGCACCCTGGCAGTGTCAACGATGACAACTGTTATCTCAAATGTACCAAATGTTTGAAATACATTTAGGAAAAAGTACAGAAACACAAAATCTATTCCTATTCAAATTCGATGATAGTAATGAATAAGAGGTGTAACTAAAAGAGCAATTACTAGCCTTTACTGAATACTTACTTCTTTTCCTTCTCCGCCTGATAGATTCTTCATCTGAATATTCCCAGTCACTATCATCAGTGCCCCACCTGTCTTCTTTGTCCCTTCTTTGCTTCCCTTTCTTGGATTTTAATTTAACAGGCCTCTTCCTGGACTTTTCTGTAATTAAGTTAAGCATTTGAGTAGAGACCCTCTTCGATAGCCAAAAGATGAAAACAAAGAGAGATCACACACCATCTTCTGAAGATTCTTCATCTTTGGATGGCAAATATTCACTTCCACTGCTCTCCAAGTTTATTGTGTTGGTTTCTGATGGCTGCAGAGCAGGTTCAGCCCTTCTGTCACTACTCAGATTAAAGGAAATCTAAAGTTTATTTCCCAAAATACATTATGAAATCTAGTCGATTTAAATTCTAAAA
>KZ308485.1:627679-639926 GCA_000376725.2 Ladona fulva | reverse complement strand
TATTTCTCTGATCTTTCTCGCAGTGTCTGAACGGCCTATGTAACATGGGGGGCGCATTATGTCAGCTACATCATCTACGAACGTGCTTTCTCTAAATTTATCAAGGAGATTTAGTCTTTGTCTAAGCCTTCTATTTTCTAAAGATTCCCATCCTGCGTCCTGAAGCATTTGCGTTACACTCACTGTCTTGTCGTAACAATTCTTTACAAAACGTATCGCCTTCCGTTGCACTTTTTCTAATTCCCGAATACAACACTTCTCTGCAGGGTCCCATACACTACACGCATATTCCAAGTGAGGCCTGACCAACGCAACGTAACATCTCTCACGGACTTTTTCATCGCTTCTACCGACAATTCTCTTCACAAATCCAAGTTTTCTAAGCGCTCGACCACATATTTTATGGATGTGGGTACCCCAGCTTATATACATTCCTATATTCTTAATATATTAAGCTCTTACATATGTAGCAGCAGGAAGTTGCACCAATTCGGGTGCTGGAAAAGTGAGTTGTGTAGGACTCAGAGTAACAACTTTTCTAACGCTTCACTTGACCAAAGAAACATGTATGCATACATACATGTAAATTACTTATGCTTCAGGAGAAGCGAAAGTTTGTCCCGGTTTAGTAGATCAGAAATCTCGTCACCTTATATATAGATCCCTCAATCAAGGTACCTTAAACTTGTATTTTTAAATATCTTCACGTGGTTTTGAGAAACACATTTACACACAACCTTAAAACGCGACCAGTTTGGGAAAAATAAAACCATCAATTTAATGTCTTCAGAGATGGGACTGATGGGTAATCGGAAATCACAGTGATTCTCGAGAAATGGCATCGGCATTGATATTTTAGCCATGCATTTAAGTAAAGCATGAATTGTACTTTTTCAAGCTATCTCTCTCTTTTCCTGTCTCATATGACAAAGGGTTAGATGTAAGAAGAGACTTGTTAGTCTCAATCTCGCCCTGAATAAAGTCCTTTATTATTATTATTATTATNTAAAACTAGGATAAGAATCTCTTATTTGAATTCAAAATGTCAAGTGTAATGAAAAGAGAAATATTTAATTAATTTTTTTCATAGTCAGTAAAAGTGTTTGAAGAAGTGTGTTTCCGTCAGATTCATTTTGTATTCTTAGTTATTTGTAATGGAAAAAAGGGTCATTTTGAGTTAGGAACGATGATAAGGCTTTAGTTAGTAGCTTACACCACTATGCTTAGGTTGCATTATGGCTGATTGAAAATGCGTTGAAAATCATTCATCGCCAATTTTATTTTTCGATATATTTAGATATAATGTACTTGGTGGATTTCCATATTATCGAAGAAGAAATAAAAGCTAATCACTTGCGTTATTCCACAAAATATATTTCTAGCGACCAATGACCGATTGACCATTGCAGTGTCTGAAGATGAACTAAGTGCTCGAAATCATTGGTCGCTAGAGGAGTATATTCTGTAGAACAGTACAAGTGATTAGCATTTATTCCTAAACCGTTGATATAGCTAGAAATTAAACGGAAACAAATTAAGCCGATAATGGAGGAGATTGAACTGTATGTCAAGCATTCGGGAACAACATTGCTTTCGAGCACTGTCGCTTCGTCTTGCCGTGTAATTTGCTTCCGTTATTCGGGTCAAATTCGTAATAGTATAGGCATTAAACGATTCAAATACACGATCGGTAGCATACCGTTTGGCTTCTTGGTATAAATTCCTTAGCGATAATTATATAACAGTCTAAGGAAACGGCTTCCGGAACCTTCTTCCGAATACGTACTTTTTCAGTTCGAAAAAAAGTTTCTGTTCCGTGTTACTTATCATAAATTAAGTAAGTGCAAATTGCATAGGATCATGAAATCCTGCGCATCATGTACTAGAGTAAGGTCTTGGGAACTTATTACAATATATTTATATGGATCTATACTAGAGCTATGATGGAAGGAGAAACATTTGGAGCACTGGCAACAAATATTTGTGTCAAAACTAATAGTTGGTTATAAATGCATTTCTATCACCTTGTCTTACATACGTTGCTGATTATCTTTCGATATGTATCATATATTCACCTATTTAGTATATACTCAAATATATTTATACTCAGATGCTTCAGAACGCAGGATAGAATCTCTAGAAGAAAGAAGATATAAACGAAGACTTATTTTACTTTAATAATATATAATATTGTTATAATTAATAAGTTCAGAGAAAGTACACACTTAGAAGATGTAGCTGATATCACGCGTTATCTCTGTTACTTAGGATGTACTGATTCTAAGAGAAGAATCAGAGAATTAGATGTTAGAACAAGTTGTTTCAAAATTCATTTTTTTCTGCGAACTACATGCGAAAGTAATCGATTAGGGAAGTATACAAACAATACCTTTTTTATCATATCCACTATGGTGCATCCACCCACTGCCACACGCCAAAAGGCAGCTTGTAGGAACATATAGCTGTAGCAAATGGTACATGCACCTAAGCCTAAATTCGTGTGTGATAAACACGTTGATAAGAAATATGTTCAGAAAAGAGGTTTTCTCGGTAGTTGACTGAGTAGGCGAAGGCCTCTCATACGCAGGCCACCCAGAGGTATCCTATTGTACGAGACTCCACTTAATTAACGCAATTGTGTTCTTCACATACCTTGTGCGTGGTAACTAAATTAAAACAGCTACAGTAAACACACCTTTATATATGTTCAAGCGTAGTTAGCCGCTACTGCGACTCAATTATGTACGTATTAGGATGTACTAATTCTGAGAGAAAAATCAGAGAATTTGATGTTAGAACAATTTGTTCCAAAAATTCATTTTTTCTGTGAACGCTACGCCGGCCTCGGTGGCGTAGTGGTTAGCGTGCTAGCAACGACGAGGTCCCGGGTTCAAATCCTGGTTAGGGCATGGATGTTTGTGTTTGTGATAGTTTATGTTAATTGTAAGAGTGGTCTCAATAGACCAAAATTCGCCTAAATAAAGACGTTATTATTATTACTAATTATGTTGGTAAGGGTGTTATGAGCAGTTTATTTCACAAACCTCTCAGAATAGCATAACGCTCGATCTGGGTGTCGGTACATAAGCTTTAAATGTCAGCTATAAATGTGGAAGTAGGTACATACTATATGCGTATGTATTGATAAACTGCTTCGTTTCCATCTCTGTGATATCTGTACTATACAGTCCCCATGATTGTTTTTATCAACAGGTAGTATCACAATAATGATGCAAAACAATATTTTATGCATAAATTGTGTCTATTTTCCCTTGTATCACAGCATTGGTTAATAATCTGTTATATATTATCAATGCTCTATCTAGCGCATTTCTGAACTACCTGAAGCAATTATGGGTCAGAAATTGTAGTAAATGTAATGCATATGGTATGAAGGCTTTCGCTGCACTGTAGATTCCATAATGAGACGATTCTTTCCAGGTATTTCTCAGGCCACTCACTTCTTCAGATATGAAGATTTCCGACCTCAAGAAGTTAACAGCATCGACGGCGAAACGTTGTCGTTTAAATTGACCACCACTGCATTCCCCAAAGAATTATCTTATCATAAATTTAATTAACACTGGTGATTCTGTAAATGTGGAGAGTCATTTACACTGATCTGCATAAATTATATAGGTTACCATATTATCAGCCTCATTGGTGGACCTGTTATCAAGTAACGGTTTTTACGCCAATGTCCTTGGTTTGAGTCTTTGACAATATTTTCCTAGCTGAAGTGCGTTTGCTTGTACTCGACCTTTGCTGCACTTGTTACAAGCATCACAGTGAATCGAAAGCAATTGTAAAATGTTAATGACAAAAACTATCAGTTTTGATTTCTTGCTCTGAAACACTTAACCATAGTTTAAAAGCATTTTCACCATATTTTAAAGAAGTGGTTCATTTAAACCTTATCATTTTCACTCGTACTATTCTAATCTTATGAAATTATCTCAACTTATAATTTCCTATCATCAGTTTTCCTTGGAAAAAATTTCACATTTCGAGGGACTCGTTATACAGATTTTCAGATTATTTAACGCCCTCACTCTATTGGAGTATGTGAAGAGTTTTCATGTACTCACCTTCGGAAAAAAAGTCCGATCCCTCACTATATTGGAGTATGTGAAGAGTTTTCATGTACTCACCTTCGGAAATAAAGTCCGATCCCCTGGAGATCTGTATTTATTTCAAGGAATCGTTAAAAAATGAGAGTTTAAAATCTATAGTTTATTCACCCGCCTGGTCCAGTGCCATATTCTCTCCGCTGGTTGACCGCTAACTGCAATTCCCTAGCATACCGTCAGTGGGAGTTTATATTGCGGTGGGTGGGGACTCAGGGGGAAAAGTGGGCAACACCTGCGCGCAATGGTTGCAATTGCATCCGCTCTGTTAACAGATGCAACTATTCTCAAAGGCAAGTGCTTAGGGTGTTCCCCATATACTAAGGGGTGCATTATGTATTTAAAAATCTGACCATCATAATATTTTAAAGTTTACTTTTACTTTCTTCGACATAACTCCAAATTTTACTCTATAAGCTTGCAATCATACATAAAAAAGTAATGCATAATTATACTTCCTCATTCGCTACAGTGTAACTATCACATTACGCTTGCTCTGAAGTAAAAATAAGTGCTAAATGAAAACGATACGCTTGTGAGAGAGGGATAATACTTGCAATCGTTACCGCCATTTCAAGTCAGAAGCAAGCAGATGGATTTCTGAGGATGTATGGCAATCCTGGTGATAAAGAAGAAAATCATCAAATACATTTTGCGTTCATTAAAAGCTATACATTAGGAATCGAGAAACTGCTGTCACGTATGACGAGAAAGTGAAAATCAGAAATTTATTCCAAAACTTCGAAGGGAATATTGTGATGTCATTTCGGAAAGGATCGATTTGTTTCAAAATACACCATACATATAATTATCAAAATCAGTACTTTGTAAAGAAGGCCAGAGGACTGTAAGACCTAATGAGGCTTCCATTTTGCTTATCGGTTGCCTCCAGTCCCTTATCTTTAATTCTGATCAAAGGTATTTTAAGGGTTTCGCTAGAAGTGCAACTACGAAGACGTGGTCTGCAAGTATTTAACCACTCTTTTGGAGTTTAATGACCATCATTGCATGGAATTCATCATAATTCATTAGGTAGCAGTTGCGCTCGTGTAAATCTCTCTGTGATCTCAAATATTCAGAGTTCACTCTTTATTTAACAGATTCTAAAACGCTGAAATAGCACTTGACCCGTAAACAAAGATAAACAGGAGCAAGGTGTGCTTATTTCTATAATATGAGTAGCATTTGAAACCACGAACTATATTTTCATTCCCGTAGTGCTTTATCTTACTTTTCTCAACGGTTATAAGGAAATAGGATGTTTTAAGGCGAATCTCGTGACATATTCTCGCTTTCATATTCACCCGAAAAGAAATGAAATGGATGCTATGTTTCATTTGCTTTCCTCATCCCAGTAACGCATCTTGAATGTTCCTTGCTCAAACAGATGGGTATGAATGAGAATTAGTTTAAAATCAATGGGGAGGCTTGCAAATACTCGAAACTTATTATATGGCTATTGCAGGGTAATTCTGCAGATAACGAATAGGAATTTAAGGTAGTATTATCCTGCAATGAAAGAATTAAAAAAAATTCTTTGGCATGTTATTCAGGCAGCATTAGTTCATCTTCTGTAACTACTTCGGATGCGGTTCAAGTGGACGTTGAGGAATAGCGGCCTCTCGTATACTCTTCACCTCCGCATGTTGGTAACCAAAAAGAAACCTTGTCGACGTAGCACTGAAGATCAGGAACCACAGAACTTGAGAAGGGAAAGGTTAAACCCGCATGGCTACCGTTAGGCTACAGAGAGTGAAAGGGCTTGATGAGGCACCTGACTGACAGCAAAACCCTTCGAATGGACGTGATATGAGAAAGCGATGAGAGCAAATTCTCAGGAGCATATTTATCATAAGAGGACAACCTAAGGAATAATTTATTTAACTGGATTCGCTTACATCTCTGGAGTAAATTTCACGTCATAGTATTGCCTGATAATCGCGAGGTACCACAAGTAATTCTATTACAGATAGAACGTTATATTAATGAAAAAAGTTTTACTCCGTAATGAGAGTATGAGGTATGATGTCGAATAAATTTTAACGAAACAGAAATGACTAAAATGGTAATATTTTCTAGATTTTGCGGCAGGTTTTATTCTATGAGTGAAAGGTACAAAATTAAAACTTATTTTGAAATTATTCAAAGGAAACCAAACTTATACTCATAAAAGCACATACATGTGTCGTAATAATTATATTAAGAAGACTTATNGGGTGAGACCGTGGGAGGGTCATTGTGGTTAGCTCGTAGGTGGCGGTAGGTAAATGGAATGGGATCGGATTCAGAGGAAATGAAAGGGAGTAAGACGGGATATTCGGTGAAAAGGTTGCCACGCAGAGGTAATCCCGTGATGTTGCGAATGGAGCCAACGCATTTTATTAAATCCCAGCTGTGGAATATGTTTGCTAGCTTCTTTTGTTCGAGATGATAACTCCTTCGCCACTTTCAGAAGCTGTAAAATTTCTTTAATAAAACTAGGATAAGAATCTCTTATTTGAATTCAAAATGTCAAGTGTAATGAAAAGAGAAATATTTAATTAATTTTTTTCATAGTCAGTAAAAGTGTTTGAAGAAGTGTGTTTCCGTCAGATTCATTTTGTATTCTTAGTTATTTGTAATGGAAAAAAGGGTCATTTTGAGTTAGGAACGATGATAAGGCTTTAGTTAGTAGCTTACACCACTATGCTTAGGTTGCATTATGGCTGATTGAAAATGCGTTGAAAATCATTCATCGCCAATTTTATTTTTCGATATATTTAGATATAATGTACTTGGTGGATTTCCATATTATCGAAGAAGAAATAAAAGCTAATCACTTGCGTTATTCCACAAAATATATTTCTAGCGACCAATGACCGATTGACCATTGCAGTGTCTGAAGATGAACTAAGTGCTCGAAATCATTGGTCGCTAGAGGAGTATATTCTGTAGAACAGTACAAGTGATTAGCATTTATTCCTAAACCGATGATATAGCTAGAAATTAAACGGAAACAAATTAAGCCGATAATGGAGGAGATTGAACTGTATGTCAAACATTCGGGAACAACATTGCTTTCGAGCACTGTCGCTTCGTCTTGCCGTGTAATTTGCTTCCTTTATTCGGGTCAAATTCGTAATAGTATAGGCATTAAACGATTCAAATACACGATCGGTAGCATACCGTTTGGCTTCTTGGTATAAATTCCTTAGCGATAATTATATAACAGTCTAAGGAAACGGCTTCTGGAACCTTCTTCCGAATACGTACTTTTTCAGTTCGAAAAAAGCTTCTGTTCCGTGTTACTTATCATAAATTAAGTACGTGCAAATTGCATAGGATCATGAAATCCTGTGCATCATGTACTAGCGTAAGGTCTTGGGAACTTATTACAATATATTTATTATTGTGTTGTATTTACTATTTTTATTGTTAAGTTCTGCACTGTCCACGGGAGGTTTTTGGAGGGGTTTTTCTCCCGTCTCTGAGCGAATAAGAGACATATATCATTGTATTTTTTCTTACTTCCCCTTCAAAGTTGCCACCTGCTCCTCCGACCAAATTTCAACGCTTCAATATTAAATAAATAAATATTCTGTAATCGGCATTCAAAAATGTTTTTTTGGAAATGGAAATAGAATGGTTTTCCAAGGAGAAATTTATGATAGGTGAATAATATACGAACCAGAAAAACATTATGAACTTCCTAAGGATAGGTTGTCGAGTGTTAAAGAGGTAGTTTATATTTCTTTCGTTCGTCCGTTACTTGAATATTGTTGCGCGATTTGAAATCCGCACGAAAAGGGTCTGATGTTGAAGTTGCGGCGCCCGTTTCATTAAGGGAGACAGTAGTTTTGATAGTAGCGTACCAGAAATGTAATTGAATAAATTGTACACATTTTTTACATGAAAATAATTTATTTTAAATATAAGGGTTATGATCGCCGCCTAGATTGGAGAGAGGGTTAGAGGGGGATGTATCTACATCTACATTAATACCCTGCAAGCCGCCTTCCGGCGTGTAGCAAGGGGTGTAAACACCAAGAGTAGAATTACCTCTTTAATTTATTGTTATCGCGTATCGTTCGCGGAAAAAACGACGAAAACGAGTCCCTAAAACGACTTGTTTGTATGGATTTAGAGTTGTACTTAGTAGTAGAAGAGTACTTGTATGTATGGATTTAGAGTTGTTGTTTTGATAATTGTTGTATGTTCTATATATTGAGATTATGTGCTGACTGAATATTATATACATTTTTTTGGTATGGGAATACTGTTCATTGCATTGTGTATTGCTGTGCTTCAATTGTAAAGTTTATACTGTAATATTAACGTGTATAGATTGTATTGTGTTTCCCTTGCGCAGTAACACGACGTCCTCTGACTGCGGCGCTAAACCATTAAATAAATATATAAGAATTCATTATCAAAATCCTGGCTGGTAAACTCTAAAGGATTAAAGAACCGAGTATAGACAAAAGCTGTCAAGGAAATTTTTAAATACTGCTTTACACGACGAAATCTGCGATGACGTGAATCCCATACTCAGCGAGTGAGATTTTTGAGACCATACGTCAAAGATATTTCGCGAGATTTTGGCAAGGACTGGTAGCTATCAATGGTCTCTTTTTCGTGATAGTACTAGGAAGTCCTATCAGGTACCTAACTAGGGAGTCCGGTGTTTCCACCTGTCATGCGTCATACGGCAGTTGGCGGGTTACATGAAAATGTAAACGTGGTGAAGGGTGACGGTAATCCCGATGGGATTGGAGAAGGAAAATTGAGACTTCTAAATTTTGGACGTAAGAGGTCTAGGATTCTTAAAATGTCATAGGCCGTGAGAGTAGACATGGAGGCGTTCCACCCGTTTGTGGTGGTGAAATGCGTGCTGCGCTGCTTTAATGGGGAAAAAGACTCTAAATAGGTAGCGAAGGTGGCGACATCTTGGAGCGGGGAGCGGAAGGGAGAAGACACATTGTCGTCGGAGGAAAGAAGTTCGCTCCAGGTGACAGAGACGGATCATGCGCGTTAACATTCTTGGCGATCCTTATTTGCGAGGGTGAGACCGTGGGAGGGTCATTGTGGTTAGCTCGTAGGTGGCGGTAGGTAAATGGAATGGGATCGGATTCAGAGGAAATGAAAGGGAGTAAGACGGGATATTCGGTGAAAAGGTTGCCACGCAGAGGTAATCCCGTGATGTTGCGAATGGAGCCAACGCATTTTATTAAATCCCAGCTGTGGAATATGTTTGCTAGCTTCTTTTGTTCGAGATGATAACTCCTTCGCCACTTTCAGAAGCTGTAAAATTTCTTTAATAAAACTAGGATAAGAATCTCTTATTTGAATTCAAAATGTCAAGTGTAATGAAAAGAGAAATATTTAATTAATTTTTTTCATAGTCAGTAAAAGTGTTTGAAGAAGTGTGTTTCCGTCAGATTCATTTTGTATTCTTAGTTATTTGTAATGGAAAAAAGGGTCATTTTGAGTTAGGAACGATGATAAGGCTTTAGTTAGTAGCTTACACCACTATGCTTAGGTTGCATTATGGCTGATTGAAAATGCGTTGAAAATCATTCATCGCCAATTTTATTTTTCGATATATTTAGATATAATGTACTTGGTGGATTTCCATATTATCGAAGAAGAAATAAAAGCTAATCACTTGCGTTATTCCACAAAATATATTTCTAGCGACCAATGACCGATTGACCATTGCAGTGTCTGAAGATGAACTAAGTGCTCGAAATCATTGGTCGCTAGAGGAGTATATTCTGTAGAACAGTACAAGTGATTAGCATTTATTCCTAAACCGATGATATAGCTAGAAATTAAACGGAAACAAATTAAGCCGATAATGGAGGAGATTGAACTGTATGTCAAACATTCGGGAACAACATTGCTTTCGAGCACTGTCGCTTCGTCTTGCCGTGTAATTTGCTTCCTTTATTCGGGTCAAATTCGTAATAGTATAGGCATTAAACGATTCAAATACACGATCGGTAGCATACCGTTTGGCTTCTTGGTATAAATTCCTTAGCGATAATTATATAACAGTCTAAGGAAACGGCTTCTGGAACCTTCTTCCGAATACGTACTTTTTCAGTTCGAAAAAAGCTTCTGTTCCGTGTTACTTATCATAAATTAAGTACGTGCAAATTGCATAGGATCATGAAATCCTGTGCATCATGTACTAGCGTAAGGTCTTGGGAACTTATTACAATATATTTATATGGATCTATACTAGAGCTATGATGGAAGGAGAAACATTTGGAGCACTGGCAACAAATATTTGTGTCAAAACTAATAGTTGGTTATAAATGCATTTCTATCACCTTGTCTTACATACGTTGCTGATTATCTTTCGATATGTAGCATATATTCACCTATTTAGTATATACTCAAATATATTTATACTCAGATGCTTCAGAACGCAGGATAGAATCTCTGGAAGAAAGAAGATATAAACGAAGACTTATTTTACTTTAATAATATATAATATTGTTATAATTAATAAGTTCAGAGAAAGTACACACTTAGAAGATGTAGCTGATATCACGCGTTATCTCTGTTACTTAGGATGTACTGATTCTAAGAGAAGAATCAGAGAATTAGATGTTAGAACAAGTTGTTTCAAAATTCATTTTTTTCTGCGAACTACATGCGAAAGTAATCGATTAGGGAAGTATACAAACAATACCTTTTTTATCATATCCACTATGGTGCATCCACCCACTGCCACACGCCAAAAGGCAGCTTGTAGGAACTTATGTAGATATAGTTGTAGCAAGTGATACATGCACCTAAGCCTAAATTCGTGTGTGATAAACACGTTGATAAAAAATATGTTCAGAAAAGAGGTTTTCTCGGTAGTTGACTGAGTAGGCGAAGGCCTCTCATACGCAGGGCTCCCAGAGGTATCCTATTGTACGAGACTCCACTTAATTAACGCAATTGTGTTCTTCACATACCTTGTGCGTGGTAACTAAATTAAAACAGCTACAGTAAACACACCTTTATATATGTTCAAGCGTAGTTAGCCGCTACTGCGACTCAATTATGTACGTATTAGGATGTACTGATTCTGAGAGAAGAATCAGAGAATTTGATGTTAGAACAATTTGTTCCAAAAATTCATTTTTTCTGTGAACGCTACGCCGGCCTCGGTGGCGTAGTGGTTAGCGTGCTAGCAACGACGAGGTCCCGGGTTCAAATCCTGGTTAGGGCATGGATGTTTGTGTTTGTGATCGTTTAGGTTAATTGTAAGAGTGGTCTCAATAGACCAAAATTCGCCTAAATAAAGACGTTATTATTATTACTAATTATGTTGGTAAGGGTGTTATGAGCAGTTTATTTCACAAACCTTTCACAATAGCATAACGCTCGATCTGGGTGTCGGTACATAAGCTTTAAATGTCAGCTATAAATGTGGAAGTAGGTACATACTATATGCGTATGTATTGATAAACGGGTTCGTTTCCATCTCTGTGATATCTGTACTATACAGTCCCCATGATTGTTTTTATCCGTAGGTAGTATCACAATAATGATGCAAAACAATATTTTATGCATAAATTGTGTCTATTTTCCCTTGTATCACAGCATTGGTTAATAATCTGTTATGTATTAATAGTGCTCTATCTCGCGCATTTCTGAACTACCTGAAGAAATTATGGGTCAGAAAATGTAGTAAATGTAATTCATATGGTATGAAGGCTTTCGCTGCACTGTAGATTCCATAATGAGACGATTCTTTCCAGGTATTTCTCAGGCCACTCACTTCTTCAGATATGAAGATTTCCGACCTCAAGAAGTTAACAGCATCGACGGCGAAACGTTGTCGTTTAAATTGACCACCACTGCATTCCCCAAAGAATTATCTTATCATAAATTTAATTAACACTGGTGATTCTGTAAATGTGGAGAGTCATTTACACTGATCTGCATAAATTATATAGGTTACCATATTATCAGCCTCATTGGTGGACCTGTTATCAAGTAACGGTTTTTACGCCAATGTCCTTGGTTTGAGTCTTTGACAATATTTTCCTAGCTGAAGTGCGTTTGCTTGTACTCGACCTTTGCTGCACTTGTTACAAGCATCACAGTGAATCGAAAGCAATTGTAAAATGTTAATGACA
>KZ308485.1:556949-589463 GCA_000376725.2 Ladona fulva | reverse complement strand
TATTATATTTGCTGTCAATTATTTATAATGTATTATAGTTTTTATATTTTACCGAACATTAACTTTGATATTGATCTAAATAACATTTCAATATGTTAGTAAGTACTTTTAATGATATTTAGAGTGTAGTTTTAATGATCTAGCTAGATATTAGCTTAATTGAATGTTCAAACAATCTACTATGTGGTAAAGAGTGAAAAATTTTCTATGGTAAAGAGTGGAAAAGTTTCCCAGTACACTAAGCTATAGCTAGAAATATTTTCTGTAGTCTGCATGGAATGGGATTAATAGGGGACAATACTTATCACTGGTGATATCCATCGCAGTTACGGCAATAATCATACATCTTTTAAGGTAATAGAAATTCGACAAAGAAGATAAAGTAAGAGCTTATCGAAGAACTATATTTTGCATAATATATTTCAGGATAAAGTTTATCTGAAAATCCCTCATACGACGATTTAGTATGCTTATGTCCTGTGTAACGGCATTCGTCACATTTTCATAGAAATTCAAGACAATATTTGACATTCTTTTAAATCCATTGATTTGAAAGTTTATTAGTGCTATTTGCAGGGAAAGCTCGTAATGCATAAACTATTTAAGAGTTGAAAGTCTTATTATCTCTTGATTCTCTTTTCATATGAGATAATGTGTTCATAGAAGAAACCATTTCTTTTTTCATGCATAATTCTACCTTGAGGAACATTCTTTGCAAAGTAGTCAACGTTCAAAGAAAATTATAAAAAAATGTGCTTGGTAATACCTGTAAAAATCTCTCGAGATATTAGAGAGAAACGTTTTTTACCTTCTCATTATTTCCTTTGAAATGTAAATGAAACTCGAGATAAATGAAGTTTATCTTAACGAGAAAGTTAATCTTGAAAATTAAATTCTTGGATGAAGACTGAGGGGATCTGGTTGTTATTTATTACCGTTATTTAAGCACCGTATCAGCACTACTTATATTTCATGTTGACAAGTTGGCCGAATAGCTTTCTTTTAAACGCTGAAAAGCACAGCTAGCCCTGTAATCGAGGGACCAAACGGAGCAATAAGAACTCTAATGGCCCAATGAATAGAAAGAAAACATCGCATTCGTTTTATATTTTGTTTCCTTTGTGATTCACGCTTGACGGTTGACAGTGCATTAGCTTTCCCAGAGACTAATCTTATGTGGGTTTTGTCCCTGTCGTCGGTTCGACTGCGGAGAAACGGGATTGTTATTAACGTTGACAAATTGTGCGACATCACGACCAATTTCTGGCCTTTCGGGAGCATGATGGGGAATGATGGAGAGCGCCGTACGGAAGTTAACAGGCGGCGCTGAACGCTGCCAAAGGCGCACTTTTCCGAAAGCCGACTGCACAGGTACAAGGCCAAGTTTTAATTTGGTTTTGTTGCGCATTGTGCCTTTACATTTGCCACGGCTGACGGAGGACGAAATGGGAGCATAATTACTTCGTCGCGTGCTGCCGACGAGCATTTATGGAACGAGGGATACGAATTGCAATCGGAATCGCGTTTTGACTTACGAATGAGAGCGCGGATCTCAAGTTGGAATACGGGAGCTAATTTAACTGTGTCTCACAGTTCACGCAGCGTAATGAATTCCCTTCGAAACGCTTATTTGGGATAAACTATGGCCTTTCGTGAGTTAACTCTGCATTTCCACTTTCAATTCATTATGAAGCGTGTCTTCTGAGTGCACTGAGCTCACGATTATCCGTTGGCGGATTAGCCGTGCAGGATTTATTACTCATCGTCGATGTGCTGCACGGCCTTGAAAAAGAATATCAGATACAAATATACAAACATATTCGTGCTCTATTGCATATAGAAATTTACGTAAGTCCTTTCTTTTTGGAGCATAACGCATCTGCAATTGGCATCGTGGATTACGTCCTCTCAGTATCTTCGCCAGGTCAGGTGAATCGTTTCAGATATTCCGATGCTCTGTCATCGTCTTCAGGACACTTAAGAAGGAAGGTAAGTTGTAGCTAAGGTTACCTTGCTTGTAACTATGTAAGAGGTAACTAAAGACGATGGCAAAGTCAGCCATCGAAATGTCGGCAACAGTTCACGTGACCTGTTGGAAATCCCGAAAGGACTTTATCCGCCGCCGTGACCGGTAAAGCTAAAAATATAAGTAAAAACATCATTCTACATATTATGCTATCTGTCAGATTATCAGAATTGATATAAGATAGTTTTTGTGTTAATTTTATTTGTGAGACGCGCTCAGTTGTCGCAACGCTCAGTAGTCACGCGCTCAGTTGTCGCGGAATCGTCCACAGCATACACCATGAAAGCACGAAATCATTCGATTTTATTGTCGCTACTAGAATTACCGGCGGTTGGGAGAAGATAACTCTTAATGAGTCCACGAAGCATTTGAAAATAAGGACTAAAGTAAAAGCATTCCATCTTGAACAATGGAGTTGCCAAGTGTGTGGTTTTGGGGGTTCAAACCCCCCTATGAGCCTACAGCCAAAAATAAACGAAATAGATAAACAACGAAAAACGCATTGTTCACATGCGTGAATATAGATGCAGAAATGAAAGAGAAAAAGTATGCCGTAGCCCGTAATCGAACCCGGGATCGATTCTGGGTTCAAGGAATTGAATGAGAGATAAATCTGTCGTGTTAGCTTAGAGATCAGAGTATCCGCGAGGAAAGTGGGAGACCCGGGTTCGATATCCAGCTACGGCAGCCTTTTTCTCTTTCATTTCTGCGTCTCAATAAACGAAAGCATGTGAGAGGATGGCCACTTGTAGTTTTGGCATAAAAATACTGGTCATTCGCAGGGTATACATGTTACAATAAACTAGTTTATGTTTTCATCAGATTCTCGACAGAAGTACTCCTGCCCCTCTATTGTAGGGGGTATAGAAAATACAGTGTTTACTATATTGCCCTAAACTCCCCCTGGACATATCCTGGTAATGTCTTATCTCCAAAAATCATAGATTCCGCTTTGGCAACGCTTTCGTATCAGAAAGAAAACTCTTGATTTTTAACTACAAAATATTACTCCAGAAGAATAACATTACGAGAAATGTTCAAGTAAAGAGATAATTTGCTTTACTATATTTGTTTTCTATTACCCAGCTTGTGATTTATCATTGTCCCCATCTTATTAACCCTTCAACAGTTTAGGTATTTTGAAAAATGTTAGTGAAAATAGTTCACGTTCTTTAGTTTATAATTTGATAACAAAACTAATTTTGAAATTAAATTAACCAAGAGTTTGAAGAAAGATAAGTAAGAGCGGTTGAAATGCAATATCCCGTATCTGATACGGGCCAATAAGTTAGAAGGTTAATGTCAATAATAATAATGGTCAATAAGTTAGAAGGTTAATGTCACGGGATACTTTTCTTTGCTTCCTCCTATCCCACAACTACTTCTTAACCGCATTAAAATATTTCTTCGAAACATGTCTCCCGACTGTCAAATACTCTCCTTTATGAAGAAGGGATCCGCATTAATAATAGGCCACCGCTCGAAAAAACACACTTATAAACATATGGGCGAAAGTAGGCTTTGAGAGATTTATCTCCGTCCTTTTTAAGGGCCCCTTCGGGATCCTTTCCGCCCCGCGATTATGTGTTTCGGCAACAAGGGCTTTTAAAAATGAGTGAGATATCCGAGCGAAAAAAGGAGGCACCCGTGAGTGGGGTATCCATAGAGGAAGATGAGTCGGAACAGAGAGAGAGGAATAACAAGTTAGGAAGGGGGGATGAGGTGAGTCCCTGTTTCTCTACTGAGGGATTGCAGGAGAAAAGCGGAGAGGAAGTACAAGGACGAAAGGAGGGTAAAAAGGGAGAGGTGAGGTTCCGGAAGGGAGGTAAGAATACGGAGGAGAAAGGGTCAAGTTAAGGGGAACCGAGCGATGAGACCACGTAAGGGTCGGCACAAAGAGGAAAACAAGGGGTAAGAAACAAAGGGGTGTGACGCTAGTGGAAGGATTAAGAACACAGAGGCTGCGGAGGTAAGCCTTGGCGGCAGGTATGGTGTGCGTATCAGAGGAGAAGGCAGAATGCTTAAGGGAATTGTGAGGCGACCTGAATAGTCTCGAATAACTTGCATGGTGTTCGTAACCGAGGTAAAAAGGAGCGAGTGATGTATTGATTCAATTCTGCGTTCTCTTCAGAATTACCAACATTCCATTTCATCTAAGTGGTAAAGGTAGATAGGCCACACGAATAGGATGGTTATAGAATAACTTAATTAAATTTTGATAGGAGTAGAATGTATGATTCAAGAGGAGCTGTAACTAATAATTACTGGTTAAATATGTGGTTGATAAGGTGCATTTAAACTAAAATTTTTTAAATCAATGGAGTCCAGCATTACTCGACATGAGTCACTCTTCCTCTTTCTCTCCCATCATTCTACACCGTGGAGTGAAAGGAACGAAACTTATTTTACTCGAAAAACTACATATTCATCTCCACAAATTCCATTCTTTTCAGCTTGCTAATGAGTTCCTCTTTTCTAAAAACCGTTCACCACTCCTAACTGCCCTTCTACCACATGTATACTCCCTTAACCCCTTTTCAATACATTGATGTTTGTCAACGGTTTTCCCTAACTTTGTTTCTGCCCTTCTCCACTCCCTTCCCGTTCCTATGTACTTTACGTCTTTCTCCTTTTCCTGTCAGATCTGACGATGGCGGAGAACGCCGAAACCGGTCAACGTTTTAGTAAAAATAATTTGTGGATTAGTACAAGTTTTGAATTAAATATTATTTTATTATATTTTAACTATGATTTTTAGCTTATGCACTAGGTGATTAATCCTTAAATTGCTACATATTTCCGATCTAGTTTGCGTAATTAATGTAAAGTGCATTACAATGTTCCGTCTGCCGTTTCTCGATCAATGGAAAATTTCGGATTCTCCTCTAACAGTAGAAAAATGTGTATGTTTACTTTTGTATCAGTCTGGTTTATGGCTGTGACAATAAATTAAAGCAATTCGGGAATGAGTGGTAGTGAATAATAGATTTCATTTTCCTATCCTTAAACTGAATGCTCAAATAAAGTATATACTTTATAGTTTTGTGAAAAACAGAATTTTGGCTCAATGAGAAAAGTATCTATGTATCTATGTAAGTACTATCCTAATCTTGCCGATTAAGATACGTTACTAGTCTAGAGCTACTGGTGGGTAATGGTAAATGGTATGATGTTCTAACCTACCTCCAAGTTGTATATATTACACATAGGCATTTTAATATTAAAATTCATACAAAGGAGTAATTTGGGTCACCTGCTAGACAAGGTTTTTATTATCACCGCACCGTTTGAAGACCGCTTCTTTTGAAGAAAAACGTTTTATTAAAATTAGTAAAACGAATATAATTGGATTGGGTCCTACTCTGGCAAAGAATTACTGCTTTTAAATTTGCACACTATTCATAAGGGAATAAATGCAATTATTTAGTTACCACGCTCCGTTTTTGTCTCAAATTTCTTTCATTTGATTTTTTTAAATGCGACTTGTGTTTACTCAGCACAAAACATTGACTGTTCATAATTTGAGTCAAGTTGGCGGAAAGACGCCGAAATATTTCTGTGCGAAACTTATTGATGCCGGGTTCCTAAGGAGCTTGAATACAAGCCACTTTCCGAACACTGAGACTGGGGAAGTGCCCTCAAATTCTTGGCCTCGTTCCCCAGCGTCGGAAGCGTTGGAAGTGGAGCTCCGTCGGAGAAGTCCTTCCTTTGACGAAGTGAAGTCGACTTAGAGAGGTTCCGCATTTATTTATTTGTGGATTTTAACATTTCTGTCTAGCAAACATTTTGATGAAGTATATTTTTTTATCTAATGAACCTTTCAATTAAAACATAGATGGTTGAAAACATGCATGTATCTATAAAAATAAATACGAATTAATACGTTACTATAAGCGATCGATCTAATCATATATAGTGGGGTATATATGACTAAGTTATGCTAAGTTAGAGTTCAATCCTTAAATTAGTTATATAGCCAAAATATTTCACATTTTAGTAATGCTTCTGAACAATTAATGCGTCAATATTTTTATTTACAATTACATTTATTGTAGATTATAGAAGTAGTTTACTGCCATTTATTTTCACTTGTACGTGGAAGAATATCTTCATAAATACAAATTTTAAAGTTACTTTGAGGGTACAGTTTATCTCCTTTAGCCTATTCTTTCATAGTTACTCGTATAGTTATAAACCAAAATTATTTATAAGATTCATTTCCAAATCTTTATTTTTTTAATAGTTTATTTCCAAAATCTAAGTATGCAAATCTCTTGCATATACTGCTTATAAATTGTCAACAGTATTTTGATAACCGCTTCCAAAAGCCAAATTATTACGCTGAGAGCCTATTTTATGAGAAGAAAATTGAGAGATTTAGCTTTTTTAATCGCTCTCACCTTTCCTTTTGGCAAGGGTATTCACTCTATAAGTGGGGTTATCCGGTCTGCAGTCTCGTAACCAATTCTTTGCGACCCAGTGGATAATTTTTTCTCAAGTTTATCGTATTATTTTATACACCAAGGTTTGGAAAATAAAGTTTTACTAAGCAAAGTTGCCCTGCAATTTACACTAACGTGAAGTACTACATTCATTTTGATTTCCATCGCGATCCAATAACGCTATGGCATTATGGTTGGTAATCAGAGTTTTGAATAACTTGTAGCCAATTATCTGTACCTGGTAGTCTCCCTAGTATGTAGTGTACATAATAAGAGTAAGAGCTTTACCAGGAAGGCTTTACTAGCTCTAGCTTTTTCTAGGAAGTAAGAGCTTTGAAACCCCTTGTTTAGGAGCCATGTGGTACTTTGGACTTAATACAGTGGTAGCAAGGAATTAATAACCTTTAAAATTACGGCCTTGGTAGTTGTTAGATTGCTTATGTATTTATTTATATTTTATTTCACTTTATCTTTATTACGATTAACTTCAAGGAACTGTTTACCAAACATTATTTATTGTGCTTTCCATAGACACGAGATAGGTTTATGAATCTTGGCCCAAGATCACAAAACATTTATACCTTCATAGGCAAATTCAGAAACTGGTCTCCTTCTAATATCCTGAGAAATAATTCGCAAAAAGAACGACAATTTGAAGAATTTCATACAATAACATTGAAAATATATTTAATAGATGTCGATCAAATCATTTAAATCAGAAGAATCAGCAAATTAGTCACTTTTAAGTGAAATCAAAGGAAAAATATTTTATTAGTAAATGGTGTCTATACTACAGTCTAGTATTTTAGAAAATATTAAATAATTGCACTAGAAAACCATGCCGTGAATTTCTCAATGATGTTTAAAAAAATGTATTGGTTCAATCAGATAGCTTTTATTTATTTTTCTCCATCAAATGACTTCTCACAAGGAAGTACTTGCATATGCGATGGGATTTGGATAGTAAATTCTTGTATGAACTCAGCTCAAATTTATCGGAGATTTTACAAGAAGGTCTATATCCCTTTAGAATATGGAACCTTTCCTTATAATGAAGCACGGGCTACTTATCCCCACACACGAGACGTGACTGAAAAAGGGCTAACGAGGAAAATAAAGATGGTAACGGAGGAGAAGCCGGGAGAAGAAAGGTAAAGGAGAAGCAGGTACGAAGAGGTGAGGATACAGAACATCCCTGGCCAAACAAAATCCATGGCCGGTAACCTCGTTTGAAGCATCGGAAGCGGTGGGGACAGGGAGTCCATTAAACTTTGAGGCGTTGCTCGGAAGAAGAGGGAAGCAGATGGGGAAACTATATGAGTTCCTGCAGCCCACCACCGGTCGCTGCCTCTGCGGGGGAGCAAGCCCACCGTAGGGCACTTCCCTCCCCGAATTTTGCCAAATTTCCCCAAGGCTATAATCTGTTTAGCAGAGGGGATGCTAAAGGTGTTAACCATCTACGAACGGGATTAGGGATCGGGAATCTCTCGAAGAATAAATGTTCCTCGTGTTTCACGATTATGCTATACTTGATTAAGGATGGGGTGAAGTTTCCTACTGATTTCCATTCCATTTCCGCAAAGCATCGTTATGCACGCATTCTAATGATGCCTTTTCCTCCGTTGCACATTTTTGAAACTTCATTTTTCCGTGATTTGGATTCGGGCGTTTCCTAAATATTACAGCGAGAGGGATAATCTGCCAGGTATTCCAAGACTTTAGAGGATTATGGAGAGTGCCGTGGGTAAAATAAAAGCCTTTCTCGATATTTCTGTTATTTCACCTGTTCAAGGTGAACGAAATTTCAATGTTTTGAGAACGCTACAGAACCATAGAAATAGTTTTTGTCTAAGTGTCAATTTTTAGAAATAATCAAGAGACGTAGATGAAAAATCAACTAATAAAATTAAACCACCGTATATTCTCTAATCTAAAC
Source organism: Ladona fulva (assembly GCA_000376725.2). Classification (NCBI taxonomy): domain Eukaryota; kingdom Metazoa; phylum Arthropoda; class Insecta; order Odonata; family Libellulidae; genus Ladona; species Ladona fulva. The sequence goes on along the minus strand of KZ308485.1, from coordinate 581,059 downwards.
CAGTATTAAAAATTGCTACGATACGTTACGAAGATGCTCTCAGACGCAGGTTGCGAATCGTTAAAGGGGATAATAAGCTCTACTACCATTGCTAGATAAATTCAGAGAAAGTATATTTGCAGAAGATGTTATCTGTATTGTATGCCCCCCTGCTCCTTCGGCCGATCCGATAGCGAGCGTAAAATGAGAGAAATAGATATGAAGACTAGTCGTATTAGGGACTCATTTTTTCCGTGAACGATACGCAACAGCACTACAATAAAGAAGTCGTTCCAATCGAGAAAGGCGGATTGCTATTAATGTATGTATGTATTAATATGTGTAATAATATGTATTAATGTAGAAAAAACGTTAATAAGAAATATAAAGCATCATTACTTGTACGAGATTGAGAAAAAGTTTCTTCTTCGATATAATCCCTTGTATTATTTTGTAGATATTAATATTAAAGTAGTAGCCGAAGAGAAATATGGGAACTAACATATGGATATAAAAAACCTACTAGATTTTTGTGGAGAAGTTAACCACTTCAGGACAACTCGAACTAAGAAGGGTGGTGAGAAAAATCTATGCAAACGATAGATTACTAAAAGATACGAAAGAACATTGAAAAAGAAAAATATAAAATCGATAAGAAGACGTGAGTGTTACTTAAACAGCTGTATATCATTTTCATCAATTATATCATCATTATATCATCAATTATAAATAATAGTTAGTGTAAATAAATACAATCATTAATAAAGTACAATAAATGCTATGCATGAAGTACATTACACACAAATACATACAGTTTCACGTACATAGTCAAAGTTTAAATAATGCATACAGAACAGGATACTATGAAGTACAAGAAAAAGGTACATATAAGACCTAGAGTTTCAAATAACTACCAATTAATGGATAAAATTCTTTATCACGGAATATATTTGGTAATACACTGTCAGTCGATCGTCATGGAAAATTATGTACGTATCTTAATAGAAAGCACACCGTCATAGTAAGATAATGTAACTACAGAGTAGAAAAAAATATCAAAGTACCCTTTCTTACGCCATTTTTCTTTACTAAAGGTTATCGAAAGGCATGCAAAATATATAATGAGAAACTATCTTTAGCCGCCATACTGACCACGGCTTATAGCATGCGTCTTACAATTGCATTATTTAATCTTTTCCTTCTACAATCCTCGCAATACTTGGGTATGTTTTAGATTCGAGAATACACGGTATACAGATAATGGAAATAGTAATAGAACCTAATCGATTTGTTAAATTTAATACACGGTCCACTTTCTAAGATCGAAAATTAAGTATCAATTGTCTAAAACTGGCATTAGTCAAAGCACTGGAGGATTAATTTTTCCCCAAGGTTGCAGATTGGGCAGTAGGGCAATTACGTCTGTTTAAATAAATGTCAATGCAGTAAATTGGATAACGGTGGGATCAAATCGTAAACGCGGCAAAAACACACCAATGTTATGCGTGATTATTCCCAGCTAATTGAATGACAGACTACGATGATGAGTCCAGCAATCCAATCAGATTGCGGGATTGATGTGAAAGGATTACTATCTTCGGAAGGTCGACAATTGTACGCAATACTGCGTTACGAAGCGCTTCATCCCATGATTTACAAGAATTGGGAATAGAAAGGTCATTCGCAGCCTTATTTGACATTCAAGGTTAAACAGCTTTAGAAAATAGCGACATGGCTGTGACTCGAATCCAAATCTCCCACTTTCCGGTCAGATATTTCCTTGGCTTTTAAAGCACACACCTCTATGTGCAAAGGAAAATACCTTATCCTCTCACTCGTTTAAAATATCGTCGAAACTAACTACATGGGAGACTCCGCATTTGTCCTGAACGCCTAATTATCCTTTCTCTTTCGTATGTACGGATCGGAATCCGTTCCTGGAAGCAAAAAATCCTCCAACTTAAAACATAAACAGCTCTCGGATTAGGATTAGGGAAAGAGGTGGGCTTCGAGATGGTGGACGACCACACAGAATTTCAGATGCTCGACCTTTACCTCTTCCGGAATAATGGATAAATATTTAATCGTTTTCTCAGTCCTCTCTCTTTATCCGGGACTCCTTAATTAAGTTCTTCCACGTAATTCATGGATCGATGGCGTTGCTTGTTACTGCCTTCTCAAGGCTCTCCGTATGCGTCCAAATAAAACGCTTAGACGGCGTAACCCCACTCTTTCCCCTTCAAACCCAAGCTTCTCGTTTTCCTCAGAATAGTCCTCTTAGAGGGCACGTTGAGGTGTTTGCTAGGAGAGACGCCGGGCCAAAATACAAGGCTCGTCTATCAGGAAGAGGTGTGGGTGGAACACTCCTTTGCATTCTCACCGTTCCGGCAGAGATTAAACGAGGGTATGGATTTACCCCAGTGATGTGCAACGGTCAGCTGAAACTCCCATTTCCGCCAGAATGTGGCAACGGAAATAACATGATGATTCTGGAAGGGCGTGGTTTCCTCTAGTAGAATATATTAGAAGCAAAACTTGTTATTAGAGAGAAAATCTAAATTATTTGCAACAATGCGGATTTTTCAAGGGAAAAGTACGATTCTTACAAGTTTAAGTCAAGGAAATATTGACGAATTGTATCACCTATCTATGTATTATCTTTTAGCTAATAAACCTTCCAACAAAAAAGATGACGTGGAAAAGGCTACAGAGTTTAAAAAGATATGTAAGATAAGATATATTTTTATCTTCGGTATAGCTGATTACTAATATTTGGGTCTTAATGGCTATATTATATATATTATATGTAAACAAAGGCAAAATTAATGCTCACTTTATATCCCAGTAATATAATGGTTTTTCAAAGTTAAAGTGAATATTAAGGCGAATATCCATGCTAATCACTCATATATGTTGGAGAATAAGTGAAGTATTCACCTTAACTCTAACAAAAGAGGTCTAAAAGTGCTAAAGTGTCAAGTCCTAAAATGAACATTAGCTAAAGTTCATTTTAAGTATGCAATAATATATCAGGCCCAAGTTTCAGTTCAATACCTCAAAGCAATAATACATCTATGAGATTATACATTTTATTAATACTTCTGCGCCGTAGTAGGCCGATGATTTTGATATACAATCATACGAGTATACTATATTTAGAGATTATGGATAAAATCAGTAGTATATTGCCATTCATTTTTATTTTTACGTGAAATAATGTCTTAATAAACGCAGACCTAAAAGCCACTTTAAGAGAAAAAAATGGAGAATAATATTTATATAACCGTGCATATAAACGTGCATCTTTCCTGTTACTTAAGAATTTACTTTTTTAAACATAGTAGGTCTGGGGTATGATTTTCGGCCCAGCCAATGAGCGACAATATATTGACGATTAAAAGGCGATAAAGAGGGCATAAAAAATTGAGAGGCTTAAAAAATACTAACTAGGTTGTTTTTGAGAACCTCTACAAAATTAAAAGTCGCTGCTTCACGCATTTATACGTAAATTATTTTTGTATTAAATTTTTCGTTTTTATGTCACATAATATATAAGTTTTCGTTTTTTTTAACCAAATAATATTTAAATATAACTTCCTCAAATATCTAAACAGCCTATACTATTAGGTAAACGAATATGCCGAGCTTTCTTCATACAGGCCGAAAGGATCTTAAAGGTAAGCGAACTGCACGAGGCCTCAGCCTGCTCTCCCAGGGTCATCCCCAAATATTCTTCGACGCACTGATTGGAAAAGCATTGGACCATCGCCATCGCCGTCTACGCTAGCTCAGCCACCAAATCCGACTAAATGCATTATTGCATCGCGTTTCGCGAGGGCATCAATCAACTTCCCGTCACCGGTGCATTTAAACTGGGAATTGGACGGATATCGAGTTTCCCTCTGTGTCAAGGACGATGCTTATCTTTTCCGAGTCGTTAAGCGAAAGAACGGTCGCTCCGAGGTCTTCCGATCGACACTCAATACATTTCGCTACTCCGCATTAATCTTCGACTCTTATTTGGCACCGCAAACGCGATGCTCTCCTTTGCCAGGGAAAGAAAGAGCCGTCGTTCCCAGACGAGAGCGTTCATCCATATTCTGTCATGAAGAAGTACAATAGCCTTTTTCATACTCCTTCGTCCGGTCGTGCTTCCAATAATCTTTAACCCTGCGACATCCTAGCCACACCTCCAAGCGTCATAGTCACCCGTAATGAAGAAAAATTGCTAATATCTCTTTTGGATTTTGGATGGCGGTAAAGCTTAAGCCACGACCTAATCGAGAATTTTGTTCTCAAGGAAAGAATTGTGTTTGCAAAGCTCGCGGTTCATAATAAAACGCTCTAATAATTCACACTGAACGAACCTGTTAAGTATTTTTTATTCAATTTCATCATTTAGTACACAAAATATGTCATTGAAGATTGTTAGGAATCTTAAATGTTTTACTATAAGTAACAACTTAAGAAGTTATGGTAGTACCTATTTGAAGTCACAATGATGACCGAAGGAATGGAGATGATAATAGAATAGAGAACCGCATTTGAATTGCATGTTACTTTATATCCGCGTGAGGTTTACGCGTAACCGTTTTTGGTTCCACAACACCTACTTTGATTTCTGCATTTTTTAATTAATTTGTTATATGTTGAATTATTTATTTGTTTTCTAATGATCCCGCAAGCACTCATTCACTGGAAAATTACAAGAATAGACGTAAATAGTAACAAAGGGCGAGCGCAGCATTCATTCCTTACCAAAAAATGCGATCTGTTCGGACTAAAACCCGGGCCTTGGGTTGGAGAATCAGCACCACTATGCACTTTATTATGGCGTCTGGCAAATAATATTTATTGATAATTTTGCGAAACTTTAAAAGTCATATTTATTTGATTGATTTGTATAAATTCATTTACCAATGGAACATTAAGACTGTTTCCAGGGAAATATTGAATTTCTACTTGGCTTCAACTACATCTGGTCAACAGATCGGTTGCGGCCAACCAACAGATTGCTGAATGATACTCGGCCGATAGCAATTGATCACAGTGATGCTTCATTACCTCACATTAACTAAAGTTACTTCTCCTCTATTTGCATTAAATGCGAGTGTTTACATGGAATTTGCAGCAGGGGAATTCAGAGATGTCTCGCTGCAATTTAATATGTAAACGATAAATAGGTTCTCTATGAAGATTTCAAAGTTTTATGAATTGAAATCTTTCGCAATCGAATTCATGAAACTTCAGATAACCTATCGTAGTGGCTGGATACTGACTACCCGTGGGTATCTGACATTATTGAAAGTCATATACGAGTATTCACCCATTTTTTCATCATGTATTTCATTAAAATAACAGAAAATTCATCATCAAAATCGACACCTCTTATTAACTATGGATTTTGAGAATCGATCGAAAAATTGCTAAATACCACAGATTAATCTCGGTTTCTGATAATAATGAAAGAACGTTGTATATTCTAAAGCATTACAAATGAGGGCAAACATTCCGCTTTCATCTTTAATATCATACGTATTAGGGTATGTGACATGATTTTTCACATCGTGGAGTTTTTTAATCTGTAATTTCTCCCATATCCAGATATCTAAACAAAATTTAAGAAAACTTTCACCTTTTTCACTTAGAAAAGGGGCATTTGATCCTCTCAGGAAATTATTCTCCTCAAATTCATTGAGTGATTCGTAGGGTTTATCTTTTAAGGATACTTGTACCTTGTTGGAATATCCACGTCGATATATTTAGCCTTCAGATCCTTCCCATAAATTGCTTAAACGTATTTTTCCAATCGTCAGAGACTTTCCTCTCATACATAATAGATTTTCCAAACTCTCTATTCTCTCGGTCTAACTGTATCTCGTTTTCTCCGCTTACCCTCTTTTACCGATTTAACCTTTTTACGTAGGGACGTTTTCCTATCCCTAATCTGCTCCATCATGCATCATCGTATTGCCCACTTTATCTCTGCGTCTTCACTCACTATTTCACAACATTCTTATATCTGTTTCCAGTTTCATTCTATTATTGACACCGTTTTCCATGGCTATTCCTAGTTACCATTCCAATTAAACGGAAATATATGTGAAGGGAGCTGTCGAGTGTTTGATCATATAACTTTATTGAGAGAAATCAATTTCACATTATTTTCCTTAGATTTAGTTATTGCCATTCAGAATTTTTCCGATGTCTTGTTTATTATCGATAACTTATGTACCGAATTGTAACCTCAAATATTACATACAACTTCCTTTTAAGAAATAAGCATCTGACTACATTGAGAACATCAAGTAAAATTTCTTCAATGTGACTTTCTAAATTACGTAAAAACAAAGGACTAAGTAGATAAATTCTTTGTTCAAATCAAAAACAATCTTACACATAAGGAATATCTTTCAGTATGCCGTCGTGCCTTTTTATTCCAAAATATCCATGAGACTCCGATAAAATAAAAATCCTTTTCTTGTAACTCGTCTTTATTAAGACTTTTCATGCGGATAAAACAGTAAATTACTCAGACTTTTACGGTTAAAGACTCTCTATAGCTACATTTATTTTTCTTATAATTCATACACCATGATTTTTTCAATGATAAGAATTAATTACAGACCTTTGTTCTCCATCATCATCATAGCAATCTATTTTCTGCTTTCATTTGACTTCAGCAAATTGCATTAAATTATTGAAAACTGTATTATATTATGTTGACTGCTTTCGGGCACACAGCGTAATTACTCATATATGTTGGAGAATAAGTGAAGTATTCACCTTAACTCTAACAAAAGAGGTCTAAAAGTGCTAAAGTGTCAAGTCCTAAAATGAACATTAGCTAAAGTTCATTTTAAGTATGCAATAATATATCAGGCCCAAGTTTCAGTTCAATACCTCAAAGCAATAATACATCTATGAGATTATACATTTTATTAATACTTCTGCGCCGTAGTAGGCCGATGATTTTGATATACAATCATACGAGTATACTATATTTAGAGATTATGGATAAAATCAGTAGTATATTGCCATTCATTTTTATTTTTACGTGAAATAATGTCTTAATAAACGCAGACCTAAAAGCCACTTTAAGAGAAAAAAATGGAGAATAATATTTATATAACCGTGCATATAAACGTGCATCTTTCCTGTTACTTAAGAATTTACTTTTTTAAACATAGTAGGTCTGGGGTATGATTTTCGGCCCAGCCAATGAGCGACAATATATTGACGATTAAAAGGCGATAAAGAGGGCATAAAAAATTGAGAGGCTTAAAAAATACTAACTAGGTTGTTTTTGAGAACCTCTACAAAATTAAAAGTCGCTGCTTCACGCATTTATACGTAAATTATTTTTGTATTAAATTTTTCGTTTTTATGTCACATAATATATAAGTTTTCGTTTTTTTTAACCAAATAATATTTAAATATAACTTCCTCAAATATCTAAACAGCCTATACTATTAGGTAAACGAATATGCCGAGCTTTCTTCATACAGGCCGAAAGGATCTTAAAGGTAAGCGAACTGCACGAGGCCTCAGCCTGCTCTCCCANTTATATTAATCTTCGAAAAAAATGAGAGATTAATATGTTAACGTTAAAACTCTCATCAGGAATTTCTAATTTCTAAAGAGAAATTTTATGGATTGTGAGCTACATGCTCTTTGCATATGATTAATTGCCAAGATTAAAATTTTACAAGCAAAAGAATATTAGGTTCCAGGAAAATGCTTTCGCGTGAGTGAGGAATACATTTCTCAACAAACATATGTAAATTATACGAGGAGGAGCAGGACATATCTAAATCCCCGCGGAGTTTATGAATGCATTTTCCACTTATAACTGAGTCCATATACGTCTCCGCTTATGGTAACTAGCAGATATTAAATACCAATTACACTCAAATCGCCGATGATAATTACCTTTAATCTCGATGTCCGTAATAAATGGGCCAGCTAATCCACTTTTCCGATGGATTTTGGTCTTAGCGTTCTCGCTGCTATCCTTCTCGGGGATTTCCAGGTCTGAACCGCGTTCAAGTGCCCAGGGCTTACTCCACAAAGGGGATTTCATTATCGATTACACGTTAAGGAAACACTCCATTATAGCCCCAAGCAGATCTGTACAATTAAAAAGAGTGGACGTAGAACTTTGGTATCGTGCGGAGGAAAGATATGGTGGAACTAGTATTTTTGCCATCAGTCACCAGAATTGACTATTTAATTGTTAATTGATCTCAACAATCAATGATTCTCGAAGCTAAAATTTGGATTTTTTCTTCTCAGTAAAATATTCATGTGAAATCATAAAACCAAAGTGGCGTTTCGAGTGTCCAATACGTGTCATTAGAAGTTTAACATGATTTCGCAAAATATATGATTCTAGATTAAAAGACTAGAATTTCATTAAAAGAAACTTTATTACTTTAATACCACTTCAATTTCCAATTTCCGTTAGAAAAATTACTTAAAAAGAGGGAATTAGCATACAATTCTTATAATTGGGCGTTAGGGAAAATTGTAACTATCCACTAATTAACCTCCATTTTCTCGGATGGAAATTCATTGAAATCTCCACAGCGTAGTATTCGAGTCTTACTAATTGTTTTCGGATCCGTTGGGATATTCAATAATAATGCCATTCCTTTCACAATAGAGTTTTACTGACCGGTTTCGTTAACCAGGTGACATTTTCAGGTGAAATTTACTTGTGTGCAAGACTTAAATGTGAGAAGAAAGAAGTGAAGAGACAGATCCTAGACCCTCAGTGCGTAGGCAGCGCTTATGATCGGAAATCTTCATCTTCATTTATATACATCTCTTCAGGAAGTAAAAATAAAGCAGATTACACATGGAAATGGATAGAAAGGCGAATTAATTAATTGCCTCCTATAGCAAAAACTAAGAAACATCGTCTTCCGCGAAATTACTCACTCTTTACCTGAGCCTTCCCTTCCCACGTCGCATGGAGAAAATTTCCTTTCTTGGGGAATCCATCCTACCACCTAAGGAGACTACACTTTCAGATAGCATCCACTCAGCTTTATACATCCCTAAATCCCTAAAATCGCTATGCACTGGCAAATGTAAGAGAGACTTGAACTCTTTTAGCGGGGTCTATAAGCTTTCCTGCAACGATTGTCCCCCTATTTATATTGGCCAGGCGGGGAAATGACCAAAGAAAAGGTTTCCAAGTACACGCACTGCCTCTATGAGCATCTGCTGTGTAAGTGACGAAGTGTTTTTTTATAAGATGGGTGTGAAATTTCATAAATCACGTTTAACCATACTAATTTTATTGAGGTATTGGCATATTCATTATGTTAGAGAGCCTCTAAAAAAACTTAAACATAAAGCAAAAATTATTTCAGAACTAATTTAAAGTGGTCCTTGTATAGCACATCGATTCCATACGGGTTAATTATTGAAAACATATCAGCTGAACACTGTATATGCACATAAGTTATCTGTCTCAATATTCCCTAATCAATGTCTTTTCTGTCGCTTCCTGGTAACCCACCCTTTATGTCATCTAACAACTTTTTTCTTTGTCTTTCCCTCTTCTATTCTACCCTCACTTACATTCTTTAGCAATCCCTCTCCTATACATATTTGATCCTTCCACTTCCTCTGTAGACGTTTAGTTACTTCAATACCTGATTATTACAGAAAATTCAAAACTACTCCAATTAATTTAGTGAAGAATAAACACTAGATTTTTGCTAAATTTAGAAAGCGGAAGTTTTTGATTTAATTAACTTCTAAGAACACCGTTCTTAGCAAAAAATAACCCTTAGGTGGCTTAGATATCAACTAAATTGATACGTTAACCACAGACGCAGTAAAAAAGCCTCATGGTTATCTCCGAGTTCAAACTTAAACTTCGTTTACACTACAGGATCCTCTATCAGCGCATCACAAAGGATAAAGTAAATCTCGATCCCAATTCGTGATGAGATGTTTGAATCACGTCCGCCTGATTATTCCACGATTGCTGCAGACGGCGTATGTTCCCGTCACTAACTGTTGCACTCGTTCGACCGATTGTTTTTTCGTCTCCGATCTCTCTAGCCGTCGAAAGCCTGGCAATTTCCATTTCGAAACCAAAACAGTTGCGTCGTCACCCGTAAAGCATGAGGCCACCGGGATTTATCGGCTCGCTGCAGAAACTTTAAAGCGTGCGAAACGGAGAAAGAGAGGCGCTCATGATCGACGCAAGCCCCGGGGTCTGCTTCATTGTCATCCCTCACTCCCATTTGCTTGTTGCCGGAGATATGCGAAAGCTTGCGTTTGATGGGGATAACAAGTGGAAGGAAGGGGTTGGGGAGGAGATATTAGTGGATTATAAGGGATAGGACGTAAGGGGAGAGAGCGAGGAAATCAAATGGAAGGAGGTCAAACGGATGGGGAAAAGTGAAGGGATGAGATTCCAGATTGAGGGGATTGGGGCGAGGGTTTTAAGGGTGAGGAGATGGAATAAGAGAGATTGCAATGGGTTAGAGGGAATACGAGAATAGAGCGACAGTACAGTGGCGGTGATATGTTGTTGGGATGTCAGGCGGGTGAAGAAATATACGTTAGTGAGACAAGGTATAGGGTAGAAAATAAGGAGATGAAGACTCAATATGAAGCAGCGCATAAAAATTTTTCAAATTCAACAAATTTCGCTTTGACGCAAACAAGTTTCAGGCGCCGCTAACGCCCGAATATTTATGTACTTTTTCTCTACTACGAAAGCCTTTTAATAGACAAAGATAACTCTCGGAATATTTTCCGACGTACATTTTTGTCGACATAACTTTACAACGAGATTTCGACTGGTTATTTACTGTGTTAAGCTTAAGAAAACAGCGGATTTGTTTTTACAAGATTATATAATCATTGCTTGTGTATCAACATGAAGAACCTGGCTATTTAAGGCAGCACTTCTATATTAAGGAGAAAAAGTCTAATGTTCAAACAAGACTGTCCGCTGAATACATAATTACACCCCAGCACCGAACAACTACATTTCAAAAATCCTTCCGTGTTGCTGGGGCTAAGCTATGGAATGGAATACCAAAGGAAATAAAAAATTCTAGCTCCTTATTTATTAAAAAAAAAGATATCTTCACTATCTTCTTACTTTAGATTAATTTTATTAAGAATGTATCCTCTCACTAATATATATCTACTTACTTTGTATACATGAGCTGTTGTTTGTTTAGTTTTTGTATGTTCTTAGTGGACATTTATAGTCCAAGAACAATAAACATTTTCTTTCTTTCTTCTTTCAAATATTAAAAATATTATTTTTCAACCATTTAACCACTGATACTGTATATATTTCCCACATACTTTCAAAAGAGACCCTTTAGTAATAATGTCCATAGTTTTAACAATTAAATTTCATTGGGAAATATGTATGAACATTTGCGACATGACTAGGACTGGAATCCAGGTCTGCCGCTATATTCTAACTACTGAACTTCCATGCCGCGTCTCTTCCACATTGCTATAGATAAGTGGGAGAGCTAGGTTCCAGTCCTAGTCATGTCGCTGTTTTTCACTCCTATTATCACTTTGGTTTCAGCCGCACGGCTATTCCATGCTATGTTATTCATATTTCCTTAACCCAATTAAGTTTCTTTGATTTGCTAGACACTGCGTGCTTAATTTAAAATACACTATTTAATCTTAATTATTGCTGTTAAGAAAGAAAAACGAGACAATCAAAGTAACAGTTGGAAATCAGCCGATTAAAGTAAAACAGCCTAACTTGAAATTTGTTATGAAATGAGGGTGACAATATAGGATAGAAATCACAATAAGATTGAATTTAAAACCACATAAACTTGAAGAAAATAATAAATGGGCTGTTCATGGAAAGAGTGCGATAAATTAAGAGATACAGCCAGAATTTTGGTGCAAACGTTGTGATATCCAGAACTAACTAATTAATTAAATGAATCATGAATGTATGGCAGAGTATCAATGAGAAGAAAGAGATAAAAATTTCGTAAATTTCCACACCAAATAACATTTGTTTTCATCTCCGCAATACATCCATCTCTTTGAATATTCAAATTTGATTTAAAACATATTAAGGAGGAAGTATGACATAGAACAACAGATGGGTGACGCCTTATATCAGTGGTTACCAACCTGGTCCTTACCACCCGCTGGTGGGCGTTTTAAGTTTTCAAAAGCGCGTGGGCGGTGACTGATGATAAAATCGACCGTCGAGCACGGCAATGAGTGGGTTAATTAAGGAAATGTAAATGCACTTCCAAAAAGAAAGACGAAAAAACCGTTACTATATGATTGATGATGTTTAAGCTATAAAATCATAAAATTAAAATTTCGTATTAAATCTCGATTATATTCTTATAATTATATTGTTTGTACTTAATCTAGTATTGAGTTTCTGTAGGAGACAATGATTAATTAATAATTGAGACATTAGTATTTCATATTGTACTCGGCGAAGCCCAATTTGACAACCATGAATGTAATTAAAACAATTTGACGACTACATTTGTGTGCGTAATATAAATGTTTGCGCCGATAAACGTTATTAATGTATTCATTTGGAAGCTATTTTGGATAATTATTTTCATGAGTATTAAAATAAGCTGATAGGCGTTGGAGGATGGCGGAGAACTTAAACTGCACAAAGGTGGGAGTTTGGTTAATAAAAGTGGGGTACCATGGCATTACATTGGTGAATATGATGCAGATTAAATGCAAATAATATCCCGAAATTACAAAATTTTCGAAGAATGAGCAGGAAATACAACGCTCAATTAGAAATTTAGTAGATAAAGTCTTAATAGTATTCTTGTGGTTATATATTACTCAAAGGTGTTTTAAAAATGCTCAGATGGGGGAGTAACATAAGCAAGGATTGTGCGAAATAAAATGAATTCACAACTATAATTTCTTACCCTGTTAATAACCGTATTCAACATAATTAAACCATTTTGTGAAGTGACATGTGGATATCTTGACCAAAGATAACGTGGGTGTTGGTTCCGAAAATAGCTAAATAAACTGTAATGAAATGCGATTAAATAAAGATAATGCAAGGAATAGATCAAATTTGCTTATTGTAAAATATGAGCCATGTGATAAAGGTAGGGATTAAGGAGATTTTTTTATCATGCGTATAAAGCGAACTAATGGGAAACATTATAAAATCGCTTCAGTGAAGATGGCATCGATGAGTAAGAGAAAATATAGCTGTGGTGCAAATCATCGCAATAAATATCGTACGCCGTGAAGGGAAATCGTATAATGTCCACTAGAAACAACGAGTCATATGAGAGATCTTAACTTGAAACATTGGAGAGAACTTGTCTGAAATTAAATGCCACACAATGCTTTATCAGAATATTTATGGTTTACTTCAAGTTTTTAGTGCATTGATATCTCAAAAGAACTACAGTGCTACCATTAAAAGCACTTCGAGAATGAAAGGTCATTTATCTTCCTCTGATTAATATGAGGTCACTGTAGATACGCATCCATTAGCAAGTTCTAAATCAAAAATCGTAAAATTATTTCTGCCTAGCAGAAAGCAACAAAGTAAGTATGAAATACGGCATGCATATTTATTACTGCATTACTGCATTACATAAACATTGATCACGAATTACCAGTGCATTTCGTCTCCTCTTTCTACTAATTATATGGAATATTGGTTAGTTATAGGAAATAGTATTTTAAAGGACAGTCTGCCTATAGTTATCTCCTTTGAGATAGTATCTATTAACTTTTTATTATTCACACAAAATATTAAGAAGAGAAGTGTGTATCATGATCGAGTGTAGCTAATATTGCATACAAGATAACTTTTGATGTAGTATTACGCACTTTTATACAAAGCGGTAATATTTAGGAGACCCAGTAAATATTGAATAGTGATATAATTATTTCTCCTGAGAATTTCATTTAACAGAAATACCTTGTCCTACGAGTAATACAAAAAGTCTCTTGTCTCTATATTTTGCTCGGACGAGGCAGTTTCTAGAGATACGTACATATAGTCGTTGAGCATTTCTTAAACGATATTTTTACCATTTTAGGAATATTTCTGGAATTCTGAAGCACCAAATGTTAAAAGCAAAGGAGCACAATTAACTACAATACTCCCTGTATATTTGGTTTCCAAATTATATTTTAAATCCGGATCAGAATAAATCAATATAGATGTGAAAGGCACTGAGTAATGGTTGTTGCGTAATTACGTTACTGTTGGTCACTTTTTGTTGAATTCTATGAAAACTGTAATTTATTAGGCAATTTAAGTATACCTACATGGAGTTTTCTACTTATAGCTAATAGAAGAGAGAAGCTGCAAAAGTATCTCACTAATTTTGCCTGAGAAGCCACATGAACCATCTCATCGTTGCTCGTTAGAGGAAATGAGGATATACCTAATCGTCTTTGCCGATGCCTTTCAGGAATGACTTATTTCTTTATTACAGTATACTATTTTAATATTGTACCATACATTTAAATAATATAGAGTTAAATGCAAATTTAGGTGGCTACGCTAACTTACAATACAACGTTCATGTAGGTAATTAAAACAATTTTACGAAGTTCTACATATAAAACTACAGAACATTAGTATTTAACAATTTCCTCCCCTAACTGCACTGGTTAATAACTTGTATACTTTACAGTTAAAACAGCTATACATTACGAAATAATATAAAAACACTGCATATGCAATGTTCGTTTTTCAATCAACTCGAAAAATTCACCATGGTCCATACATATAGAAATACAAAATATCAGTACATTAGACAAAAAGTATTACACACTAAATACAGTAACTTAAAAAGAACGTCTTAAATAGTTATAAGTTATAGAAGAACTCAAAATCACCGTGAAATAGCATGTAAACTTCTCATTATTACCTATCACGTAAGATTTTGAGTATTGGGAATGGACAAAACAGATGTTCTACTTATTCCTTTAAGTAGCGTCTTTATGTATGTATTTATGTAGAAATATTAAAAAGAAATTAAAGTTAAAAAACCTCCTATTTTTGAAGTATTTTATTGGTTTGTGGAAAGCTTGTAAAACTATTTTATTTAATACGGTGAAATTCATGTTAGTAAATAATTCAAATATATGACGGTAAGAATATGATAGCGTATGGCTCCGAAAGTTGAGCCGTGCATGAATACGAATAAGAAAAAAAAATCAGAGAAAATATCGATTAAGAAAACTTATTGAAATTAACGATAAGTTCGTTAAAAATGTTCTACGAATAGAGTAAAACGTAGGGACGCAGCATACTAATATCTCCCTGTTTCACTCTTTCCTTTCCAATTTAATATCCAATCTCCCTCTTCCTTCCACTACACTTTTCTTCCATTCCACTTCCATTATGTTCCCAACTTTCCTATTCCCCACCTGTAACCACTTCCTTTGGCCAAGTTTCGTGCGCGCGTTTGCCTTTGAACACAAAACTGCCAATGTTTGTGCTGAATTGTGCGATTGTGTTGGTGCTTGGTTGCGGGGTTTATTTGCTGACTTGGAAGGGTAGCGCGTGTGGAGGAAGGATAACCACTGGGGAGTGTTTGGTTTTAGCTTTATGCTGCTGAGAGTATAAAGGGGATGCGACGTCTCAGGCAGCAGATCTCCCCCATCATGGATAGAGACGAAACGAAAGAAAGAACTGCTCCATTCTTAACCTCAACCAAAAAGGATGATAGACATCTTTCCTCTTCGGGAAATTACACAATGCTTCGAGAATATCGGTTGAGATGATCTTGCTTCGCGTTGAGAATCCTCCAGGGGTTTAGCGAATTCGAGAAAAGATGCTTCCAATAGATACGAAAATGATCTTATCCGTTTATTGGAATCTCACGTATTTCTGCCATGGTCAATTTAGGAAAAGGGAGGAAATGAACTTTGCACTTATTGGTGGGTGTCCAGGAAAATATATCAAATATCCAAGCGATAAACGGAGATGTTTGGCTACACTGAGGTTCGAACCTTTTGACTAGAACACCTTTCTCGGAAATGGGAGATTCAGGTTTGATTCCCGGTCTCGTTAAACTGTCCAATCTCAGGTTATTATTTGAGTATCATCATTTATAATATCGGCTTAAGAGTGGATGTTGTAATGCGATGTAGCCGCAAATACGTAAAATAAATTTTGACTTACTTTAACGGTTACTTTTTATGTTTCATAATTAAACATCTTGAAACACATAGCTAATGTTCCTTTTAACAAGAGTTATATTTTTAACTATGCAAAGAATTATAAAAATCACGGCATCGATAGATAGTGTTATAAATAATTTATGAAAGATAAAATCCCTACGAATGACTAGGTTTACTAGCAAAGTAGTAACTGC
This sequence comes from Ladona fulva, assembly GCA_000376725.2. NCBI lineage: Eukaryota > Metazoa > Arthropoda > Insecta > Odonata > Libellulidae > Ladona > Ladona fulva. The sequence goes on along the minus strand of KZ308485.1, from coordinate 564,713 downwards.
TTCAGAACTACGGGACACCGTCTTTCATTATCTTTCCAAGAATAAAGTAGCACTTAGAAGGTGTTAATGATATTATGCGCCCTCCCCGTCACATAGAAACTTCTAATACTGCAGAAAAAAATCAGGGAAATAAAGTTTAGAGCTGGTCGCATCCTCTAGTAATTTCATTCCACGAAGAATACGCGAAAGTAATCGAAGTAGAGTCACGATGAATGCACGTCCTGCCGTAAGCGGCCTGAGAGTACATTGTATATGTAAATGAATACCCTCACTATCATCTCCCTCGGATAGCTCCCCCAATTTAACGCAATATAGGGTCAGCAATATATGGAATATCTAGCGGAATAGAAAATAAAGGCTAAAGCGTCATTCAGTAGGCTACGTGCAGGTTTCTGAATCGTTTTATCACTTCCTATGAGACATGCCAAGAAATTTTGACTCAATAGAAATGTAAATTTCGTTGAAGAGGACGAAAATGAATTATGAAAGTATAGTGTGAGATAAATTCAGTGATTCCTTAGGTAATATTCGTAAATGTGTTAAATTTTCCTTAGATATCGAGCAAAATATTTGATCATGATATCATTCCTCTAATTTCTTATAATCGTAATTTAACTTTTAAAGATAAATAACAGGTGAAGATCGGAACTTTTTAATTCGAACTTGACCAAGTAAAATAAATAGCAACTGCTTGTTTCTTCCTAATATTTTCTCTCTTTCTCTGCATTGATTTCTTGCAGGCTGCAGGATATGAATTACTTATAATCTATGGAAAAAATGGAATTTCGATATCTATTTTCCTCCTTGGATAACCAAATAATGATCATGTAATGGAGGTTACATTCTGACTTCCTGGTGCTACAATTAAAATAAATGGATAAAAAATAGTTTCAACGACGCAAATTGTTCTGGCCAACCGTCCGGTTAACATCTGGAAATAACAATTTTCTGTTTACAGAATATAGTGATATATTTTCCCATGTATGACTCTAATAGTAATCCTTAAGTGATTTTGTCAAATAATATGAACTTTGTAAGAGGCTCGTAAGAGGATCAGAGATATAATGCAAGGCTGTTGCCATGGGGAAATATCACCCATCTTTGGTGAAAGTTCTTCTGAGATTCCCGGAAATCCGTCTCGTCGTACGCCATCTTACTCATATTCCCCGCTATCTTCAATGCTTTCCCATCTATGTTTCCCTCCTTTATCTCTCTAATTTTTCCTTTCTCTCCTTCACTTCCTCGTAAATTTCCTAAATCTCGCAGCTGTATTTATGTGACAATTGAACGTGAGATTAGTAGGATGTCATCCCAACTTGCGCACTTGGATTTCTGTTCGTTGGACTTTGAATCCTGTTTGAAGGTCGTATTCTACAACAAATCTACTTCCTAAGAGCTAGGTTACTACTGAGGGATAGCAGTAAATAATCGCTGCATTACGCAAACTTCAACGGGCCTCAATATTTCATATCCTGCGGGAGTTAGATATGAGGAAATCCGATAAGGCAACCAAGTTTCAGGTCCTAGCTTGTCTAAGTGTAACGACAGCCATTCTTATTCATTAGAATTACCACAAAATGTCTCCAGATATTAATAGGAACTTGCAACAGCTGTCTAGAAGTTTTCTGCAGAAATTATATTTTTATAGTAGTAGTATTACTTTTAATATGCTTCGAATGCTTGGGTCATTTCGCGCAAGGACCCCGCCTGGAATCGAACCCGGCACCGCTTTCACCGAAGTTGAACGCGTTGCCCACTTGCATATTCATGATGCCAATAAGATTCTCATGTTTCCTGAAAGTTAATGATATTCGGGTTGGTTAGGAATTTGGAAAATGTCAAAGCAGGAGTTTTGAAATTAATATCGTAATAGTAATAAATAAGCTCGATTTCTGCTAAGCAGGAACGTGGGAAATGAAATCAATCAGGAGTGATGGTTCCACGATGACCCTTCCGTTAAATATTAGGGAGATATGGACATAAAATAAAAAAATGGATGTGTTACATAAGTATGAATTGCTACACTCCCACACAATTCGAAGAATTGTAAGTTATTGATGATGTCCAGTAGATCACTTCAACTGCAGATTTCACAAATAGAAAAGGGGTCTGCTCAAAATAATAAAAAAACAGCTGATTCTCATTTAATATTAATTGGGAGAAATAATCGAAACTTTGAACGCAAAACACTTAGGCATTTCTTACATACATATGTACACATACAGAAAATATACAAATTAAAGTGAAAATGCAGCAATATTCCAAACGCGTTTGAATGAATGTATTAGCAACGGTGGTTATCAGGAAATGGGTACATAACTATCATTACACCAAAGGATGATACATTTCTTTCGTAATAATTATGTATTATCGAAATAAAGAACACCGATACCATCGGTTAGTTGCACATAACTTTCGTAATTGGAAAGCGAAGAAGAATCAGCAAAGTTAAGAAGGAATACACAATCATCAGTTTTTTAGGTAAGACGAACAGAATCCTCTCCACAGCGGCGTCACATCAGCGAAAAAACAGGAAAATTCTGTAATTTTTTTAAGGTATTGACCTCCACGATAATTTCACGTAATCCTTAGGAAATCAAATAATACTGTACATCACCATTTAGGGGAATTGCAGCTAGTGAAAATGACAGTAACGTATTATTCGGATCACTTTTGCGGTCTGTTGTGTGGATATACCCGTGCAGCACAGGCATCTTTACCACTGAGACAATATGGATAAATAAAAATGAATGAAATGCAATACCATCAGCTACACATATTAGAAAAGGACATAGTTTGTGATGTCAAGATTTAAGATTTTCTTAGTATTTATTACGATGATCATAGAGTGGAAGTGAATTTCGGCATATCCGACGGAACCGAAATCAACTTCAGAAGTTTCTAACATATGTGATGTATGGATACACAGAAAATATGCAAATTAAAGTGAAATATGCCATAATACTCCAAACGCGTTTTGAATGAATGTATTAGCAACGGTGGTTATCTGGAAATGGGTAACTATAATTACACCAAAGGATGGTCGCGGAAAAATCAACTATAACTGAAGTGGGCTTAGCCAGTATTTACTACACGTGATTAACATTGAGATTACGTTGGTACAAAAGCATCTCACAGAAATTTTCCGCACTTATTGGTAACTATCGTTGCATTGGGATTCATGGAGAGGATTACGAGATCGCGAGCATAAAAATGCGGGACCACACGATATAGCGGTTTCCCTCATTAATTCTCTGAATCGGAAAACACCGACGGTAGCGAAGGCATATCTTCAGAGGCGGTTCATTAGCTATTCCGAAAAGGATGACACGGTGCTCTCCCTGATATTTAACGGTTCGTTAATTAACGTTGAATATGGATCTGGGTTGCGGCGTAGATGTGATTGCAGCGGAAATGGAATGAAATTCAACGTGAGAAAGCGTGTGCTCATCAGAAGGCGTTTCGAACAGAACCGCAGACACTCAGCCGCAGGTATTCCCTTTAAATGACGGCAGTCTTTGTTTATTGGCATAGTGCGAATTAATCAAAGTTCCATTGCCAGATAATGGAATCGCGCTCATCCCTTCTTCTCGGGAAAGCAATATTAATACACCTCTTCACTTCTTTGTTCTCGGCATATGCGCGAATATCTCCAAAAGCTTAAAGGAGACGAATGCCTGTGTCACAAGAAACGACTCCCTTACTGGAAAACTTGATTATCAAACAGTATCTTGATTCGAAGAGGCTATGATTCTGTGCAGTCATTATTCGCGTAGAATATTGTAAGTCATAAGCTGTTGTTATACTTTTATTTATTGTTAAGCGATGTTTTACGGTATCCATAGGAATATAAATTAAAAATTAATGCGTTAGAAGCATAGAGAATATCACACATTGTCAATAATCCATGCCATAATGCTCTATAGTTTAGCGGAAACTGACCTGATAACAAAGACAGGCTTTAATATACTGTGGTACCGAAAAGGACTAGTTCAGCCCTGACTTCTCCTAATCATATTTCAAGATTTGGTAAAATCTAGAACTACAACATATCGAGGTAAGGTAAGATACAAAAGTGGCAGAATAAATAATTTCTGACCTAAGGGCTGATTTTTGAACTTTCTTTTCTTTACATATTAATGAAAATGTATCCACCATCCGTTTCAATCTTTACTGATACTTCGATTACTGAAAACGTGTATGCTCTCCTATACCCAAGAAATACGAAAGAAATGTAGTTATTTATGTGGGAAAGCTTCTAATCAATATAAGTTAAAAGTTTTGAGGGGAAGGCCAAAAGTTTTGAGTCATGGGTTTCGATATTCTGGGAGTTTCGCTCTCAGAGAGGAACACTTTCTTTTCGATATAAAATCATGGATCAGCTCGGAGGGCTAAGAATCTTTTAAAATGTTGAGTTTCCTATTTATAATGCAGAATTACATTTGCAGTAGTATTAGTAATTACATTTGTATTAGCCGAACGCAAGTTAATCATCGATTTTCGTCCATTTCTCTTATTCCCAAGTAAAAGATGCGAAGAAATGTTGTATTGTTGGCAATAATTCGTATTTGAGATTGATATTTATAAAATGTTTACTAGTTTATAGATTCCTAAATTCCTTTTAAGTGAGAATACATTGGGAATAAGTGGAGTATAAGCAGTTTTTAGGTATGAACTGTATATTTGGCAAGATATTATAATGTATGCCTGTGATTAAATTTAAACTAATGTTTTTACTTTAAGGCTTAATATAAAATTGTTATGTTAGAGTTAAAGTGAAGATTAAAGCTAATCTCCATGCTGAACCATCTCATACATAGGTGAGCCTTCATTTTAACTCTAACGAAACATTACAAGTCTGAGCCATAAAGTTGGGTCAGTTAAACTTCATTTTAAGCATACATATAAATTTAACATTCAGAAATCAGAAATCAATAATATAAGTATTCATATTTTTAAGAGAAAAAAAAATATGATAAGTATAAAGTCATACATNATAAGAAAAGTTTTATATATCATATGTCAAAATGTTGATGATAGGTCAACTTTATTTGCTGATTATTATGGTTAATGGTCAGTAAAAGCTTCACCTTTGCTTTCTTGGAGACGTTTTTTTTTTTAATTTACTCGAGTAAATTGTTGCTTATACACAAAATTTTAGAACAGCTACCTTGGGTTTTGAAATTATCGCATATCTCTCCGCTAAAAACAGATCCAATTTGACCAAGACCGTGGAATGAAATTAATCGGCGTGTTTCTGAAAGTTATATAGCGGCGACATAGCAGTAGTATATTGAGAAGCATAAGGAGATATTTAAATATTTCACGCGCTCTATTAACTGGGAAACGCAAGCACCTTGATACCGTTGCATTTTACCGCGGCTAATAATTAACCCGATGCAGAAATTGGGGCGCACTGTACGAGATAAATTAGCCAGCACCGAGTCATGGCGGAGGCCGCCGTAACGCCGCTGCCTCACCGGTGTGGGTGGGAAGGAAATGGAACGAAACTCGGGTAGTCGGAGCAAAAAGCGTTTCAAAAAACTAGCCATGTTGGGTCCTTATTAACGCGTGCTCTACGTGTGCAGTGCTGGCGCTAAAACCACGTCATTTCGCGGCAGAATATCCGTCAACCGGACGTTCAAAATGCACTGCCGTGCATTATTTCGGTAGGTTTGCGGCCAAAGGCGGCAGCGCTAGCAATACATGGCACGCGCGAGTATCATATGAGTGGTATGGAGAATGGGTGGAATTAGGGGGAGATATTCCGGGCTGGAGTACAGGGTGATGGTTTGAGAGATGCTGGATAAGCTCATACTTAAGGGTGATTGGGGAAGTGATGTAAGGATGTAAGTGCAGGGATTAATAGTGGAAATGATTTACTTATTAGATAAAGATCTTGGAAAAAGACTTGGATTTGACCATTACCTAAATATCACAAAATTATTTGTACTCTATCATATGAGAGGTCAATGACATACGTTTCTTGACTTCTTCTTTGATGTACAACTTTTTGAGTAAAATAAGAAAATAAGATGTGATGATTGTTGTTAGAGAAAGAAGTACGTGGATCCTGGATGTAGTTAGTAGGAGAAAAGAGGGTTCCAACTGAAGTAATTAAGCGAAGGTAGAGTAAATGGGCGGGTCAAATATTGAGAGGAGATGGATTATTTAAGGAAGGAGAGTAAATGACGGAGGGTAGGATAAAGGCAAGATACGTTAGATTATAATAAGGATGAGAAAAGTCATCAAGTACATGAGAGAATAAAATCTGCTGGGCATTTTTCCTACCTAATGGTAGTTAGATCAGCTGTGATGACGATCAAATTTTCAGAAACTATAAGAATAATTGATTCTAATAGTGAGAATTAAAGATTTTTTAATTAATTATTTTTTTACGGTGTACATATTAGTTCATAGTTAGTTCATAATTTATTATTTTGTAAAATTAATTTGTGTTATAATGGTTATCAATGAAATATTTATTACGTAATCGTATACGACTACATGTCGGTTCTGTATTTCAAATACGAGATTAAAGAAAAGGAGTGAGCGTGGATTGTGAATGAGATATTAGCTCTTGAAAAATGTATATGCATTTCCTAATGTAATCAACTATCTAAGATCGAGTTGTATACACAACAGAAAGAAATATTCCCACTTAGATGATGGGAAACTATAGACTATGCAAAACAAACTGTTGTGGTACTTCGACTGTGATCTATGGAAGCTTTAACTACGAGAAACTTCTGTCAATTTATTACTCGGAAACAGTCCAGTTTAGATAGCCGCTCTTCTGTATCGAGGATGTATGCTAACATAATTAGCGTTGATTGTGAGGAAACAACCTTTGATGATTCAAGTGGGCCTCGTGTGTCCTTTGTAGCAAATAAATTGTTTGAATAAACGGAGTAAACGGAGATAGGACAGATTCCACCCAATTTGAAGGGCAAATGACGAACTTTGGCTCTGAGCATTCACCCTTAGACTGGGGCAGTCTTTCATAGAGAAAGTCGGCTTCTCCCTCCCAAAAATTGGACAAAATGAGGTTCCATTCAGAAAAGCAATCTTGAGGATGTTATTCTTAGCGATTGCAAGAATACATTTCCAATAATGATTAAATCATTCAGAATTAGATTTAAAATCGTATTTACGGACAGGAATAGATAGTAAAATATTTTCTTCAATAGTAGTATATTTGTAGTATTATTAATTGCGTGAAAAAAAAACATTCCCTTAATTTCTATGCAACTCTTTTTCCTCGAGCAATTCATGAAAACGTGAAACAATTATCAATATGTTTGACGTATATATTTGATATTACAATATACCTCAGTTAACGATTTCAATTTAGAGTTATTTACCAAAGAAATATAAAAGTATAAATATCGTACAGTGACTTTAATAAAGAGAAACAATTGCCATCGATCCGAGCAATGGCCTAATTGGACTTATAAAAATATTTTCAATTAAGATTGTCGAAAGCGGAAAAGAAAATCTCTAGAATTTCCAGGTAAAATATAATAAAGAAGTACCCTCGCTTATTAATTTTATTTAGCAGTTAATAATACACGATATTCGAAAGCTTAGTTGGATATCGTTCTCTAAAGATAAAACGCAATATTAGAATAAGTAAACGAATAATAATAAAATAAAATAAACAATAATGTATAATAAAGTAATTATAAAACCTAAAAAAAAAAGAAAATTCAAGGTTTCTGCAATTTATTTTTGCTCAGGTTCGAAATCTGAGCATTGCTTTTT
>KZ308485.1:496593-544625 GCA_000376725.2 Ladona fulva | reverse complement strand
TATAAAATAAATAATTTATAATATATGTAAAAACACCTTTATGCCTAAATATAAATGTTTATGTAATTGTCAATACTCGAACTTCTAAAACGATTGTTTGGAGGTTTGAAAGTTTCAACGGACCGCATTTTGGCACGCGGACCTCATGTTGGATAACCCTGCTTTATGTACCTGCAGTTTCATAACCATTATACAGCTCATTCCTATTACTTTATACTTGGTCACTACCACCTTATTACCTCTTTCTCTTATCAGGTGTTATTCTTCAACGCATAAGTAAATTTACCACATATTCGTTGAAGTTAATAAATCGCTTTTTAATGCAGTTGATACGATGACACTTGGAAATTTTACCTTCTTTCCACCTTTAATCTATCTCAGTCCGCGATTATCTACCATCATATTCATGCAGATCACGTACAATTCACTCATCACCTATGTATATATTACTTGCTCCATCTCTGGAAGCCATACCACGTGTAACAGAGAAAGGAGTCAGTCTGTTCCATCTGCATTCAGCCAGCAGATTAGTGTATGCAGCACGTACAAGTTTCGATTACATGCAACAAGGTGAACGCTATCTCTTTGTTGCATAATGCCATCACGCTTTTCACAAAGCGAAAGAGAAAGTGGAAAAATTGCCACTTTTACTCGAAGATTTCAGAGGAAGTGATCCCTTTGATGTAAAAAATAAATTTTTGATATTGACGTAAGAATGTATTAACTTGCAGAATGTAGGAGGTATTTGATCCTTATGTAATGATGTTTTTGGGAATTAATGCTTAAGAGTTCTTTCAGACAAAATTAAGGAAAGGGATGAAGATGGCACGGCAGGAAAAGTAGTGCGAATAGGAATATTCCCAAAAATAACGTACATAAAAACTTCTGACAGAATCGGGACACGAACCGGAGTCCTTTACGAGATCGTAGTAGCTGCCACGATCAAATAAAGGACGATGCTGCTCAGTCAGACGAACCACTCCCCCTTCCCTACACAGTCTCCCAAACGACATGGGGAAATGTTGAAGCTGGATAGCTGAATTGTTAGAGCAATCGCCCACAAAATAAGGTATAATTGCAGAATAACAGACTTTAAGTGTTTTATAGAACATTTAACTGGTAATATAAATATCAATTTATAATAAATTAATAAGGAGAATTATGCTTTTCTTCATAAAATAACTCAGAACAGCAAATGACATTACAAACAGTCATTAATGCGTCAGGATTTTTCTAGTAAAAGTGAAACTCGCGATGGAAATAAGGAAACTGAAACAAAATATTACTGCGTTGACTTTTAGTCGTAATTTCTTTTAGTGCTGGGTACTAACATGAGCTTCATTCAGAACTGGTTCAGTTTCGATAGAGTGGAGACTTTCCCGGTGATTACACTTGAAAACGTATGCATAACATTTTATAAAAGCATGTTTTTACAAAACTTTTCAAACTTTAAAAACTTGTTAAACTTTTCAAAGGCGTGATAGAAAAACTCACGTTTTTGTTCGACGTGATTATATAGGGGAGTCGAAAAGGATTAAACAGAAATGAATATTGTAAACTTCGCCTCAAAATAGGCAAATGCTGGGATAAGCCACGATTTGCCTATGAGGTGTTTAGAGCAATACCTAAAATCCAGGGGCAGGAAGATTTGATTGAAATCTAATTCTAATAGAAACAGATTTATTTTAACATATATACCCTGCAAGTCTCCAGCGGTGTTTGCATGGCATAATTGCGAGAGGCCATCCCCTCACATGCTTTCGTTAATTGTTGGTTGATGGTTGGGGTTTGAACCCCCAAAACCCCCTTGGCCACGCCTCTGATTCTGATGTTTAAAACTGTAAAAGTTTACATAAAGTATTTTGAAAGCCAGTTTTTATCTATTAATAACATCTCGAAGGCTCGATATTAATCTCACGTCTTTTGCGCCACGTAATAATTTGAAGTCGAAGATGATTAAACAGAAATGAGTAGGTATTATAACCTTCATAACTCTCAAAGACGTGTAAATGTAATATTTTCCAACTGGTACGAAAAAATGAAACGGACACTAAATGTATGACCGTATCCGAAGGTCGATTTTGATTAGAAAGTGCGACGGTGTTAAAAAATGCCTGAATTTGGATAAAAGGGAAGGTGGAAGCGAGAGAGAAGAGAGTGAAATATGAGAGAGACGGGGGACGCGAATGTAGCGGAATGCTTAAATCAATCCACGCCCAGAGCCTTGTTGAGGCCTGGGATGACTGCAAGGAGATGGGGGCCGCAGCTATGCAAATTGAATTTAATGTCCGGAGAGTAATGACTTAGGGTCGCAATTAACGGACCCGCCCGCCGCCGACCTCTCTCCCAAAGAAACCCGTTCGTTAATTCAAATGTGGGGTAACAGGTGCAACTCTGGCTCTTTAGGACATTCGTCACTGTGTCCGCCGACGCTAAGTGTCTCCCGCTCTCGTCTTTTACGGAAAGCAAGATCGATGAATTAACGCCTTTATGGATGATGGCCCCGACGTTAACAACTTGCAATATTATTAACGATGTTCTCCACCGTAGGAAGTAAAATTGTAGGACTACTCGCTGGATGAGAAGTCTTTTAGTTTCAGAAACTAACTTACTGAATGTATTTTTACCTCGTGAAATGGCGTGAAGGAGCCAAAATTACTGAATAATTTAATCAGCAACTGGCTGATTTAAGGCATGTAACGGTAGATATGTACATTTTTTTGATAAATCTACGGCAGAGACTTGCCAATATTCTTTTATCGAACGGGTATACAAATGATATAGTAGCGTATAGTAGGCGTTATCAATGCCTGGATTTTTAATAACCCCGGAGTTTTGGATTAAAAAATTGTCGATCCTGGGAATTTCCGGGGACTGATATATTTAGTAGAATTGTCGGTGATAGTACACACATTATTCTCCTTTTTAGATATTTATACATTTTTAACCAGAAAAATTTACTTATTACTTTTATCTCCTATGTCAATAATAAAAACAAGTAAATAAATTGCAAGCAATTTTAAAATAATACGTATAAAATTGAGTAAAAATTAATATAGAAAGAAATTTTACAGTTTTACCATGTTCCTCAAATCACAACCACAAGAAACTACACAACTAAAATTACTACATAAGATTGGTATGACTTTGAATAAGATTAGTATAATGTAGAATGACTTTGAAAAGGATAATGAGACACTTTGATCGGTTGCGAATGAGTATATATTGGTAATGAAAAGGCCAGCTGAGGAGAATGCTACATCTACATCTACCGATTTGGAAGGATTATCAGATAGAAATCAAACTTTCTAGGGTAGAAAAACCGGTTCTTATTGATAAAAATTTTGACATTCCCGGAGAACGAGAAACTGGATTTACCTACGGGATCCAGGAAATCCAGAAAAGCAGGATTACAGGACTATTATGAAGGGTTACATGAGAGAAATGTATGTCTGCAGTTGAAAGACTATAGGGAAATATTATGATATAATTGCGTTATCATCTCATTTTTGACATTACGATTCTTAAGAAAGCCCCAGCGGAGTTGATTGTGGTTTGGGATCCTGAAAAGCTATCAGTGAGTACCGATTAGTTTCATGTAGAATACTGGAAGGAATTTTTAAGAGATTATGTGGGGCAACATTAAATTTCTGAATGACTCGGCAATGCGCCGAAATACGACTTCCTTTTAATTGGAAGCAATTAGTGTTAGAGCATGTCGCTGTCGAAGTCATGATCGATGAGAACTGACTACTTCGATAGATGCGTTACATTAAAACGACTCATCCGCTCATGGCATTATCATTATGAGGACGAAACCTTTGCTCATTACACTAATTATCTGCAACATGTTCGTTGCCCGTCGTACTCTTTAATATTTAATTTTAATGGGAGCATGATTCTCCATAAAATATTCTCAGTAGAATATTTCTCAATAAAAAAAATTCCATTTCTTCGTATACCATAACCAGATATTATCTGTGAACAGAATGCAATATCAATTTTGATAGTGGACACTTCTGATTGGTATTTTCACTAAATATATTTGTAACTTAATACTTACTAACTCAGTGTAAGGTTTTTTGGGTGAAATCATAATATTATGATATCATAATCCTCAATAAATCCCACATTAGCTTAAGTAAGTGGTCAATTTCAGTGCTATGTGACATAATCATTGGACCTGATTTACAAAAATTATGTTTAATATTATAATATAGGAATTACAGCAGGTAAAGCCGAAGACAGTACAGAAACTCATAATTTGTTTATGCTCTCCACTGTTATATATCAAAATAAATTTTCTACGTTAAAATAAAATTATGAATATAAATAAACGAGTAGGCAACGGAGGTATTGAAGTGCATAAACTTTCTGCTCAAAATGTCTACAAGAACTCCTTGATTCGCTAATCTTTCCCAAGAAAGGAACTTTAAGGCCCTTCTTTCTTGCTTGAGTAGAACTTCGTTTCCTTTAGGATTCCCCGCATTCGTATTTTATTCATTGATTTATATTTCTCAATGTTAATTAAAATAAAATTGAAAATGAAAAACTGCACTGAAATATATAATCCCTATGAATGTTAGAATACATTTTCACAAGGATTTAATTTTTGGTAAAAACTCTTGAAGTCTCTTTCTAACCTAACGGTAACTACGCGCCACTACTAGATTTGAAAAAAAATCACTAACATCATCCACAAAGCAATTAAATTCAGTTTAGTTTTGTGTACAGAAAGCTTCAGATTAATGATATTGAACGACTCTGATTGTGATGATTTGAGATATGTATTTCTCCTGCCTCCGTTCTTCGGTCAGCGGTCTGCGTCCCGATTTGTATATTTCAGATGAGCAAGGATGGCATTATGTAGTCTATCAGCAGTCATACATATTTGACTTTGAGAGGAAGGAACATTGCCATAGTTTTAAGTACTCGAATGCTGAGATAAAAAGGGAATAAAACCGGAGCAAGGAATTTTGACTGGCCGTACCGTTCAATAGTGAATGTGGCAGGGGAAGATTAAATGGAATCAGAAAGGGAGTTGGAGGAGGAGGAGATGAGTTGATCGTGCGACGGAGGTGAGGTCCGGAGTGGTTGACAAGGGTGGTGAGGGCAGTGTGAGACGGAGTGGGAAAGAAAGGGGTAGCGATGTCAACGTGGTGTGGCAGTGGAAATGATGAGAAGGGAATTGATGTCCGGGAAGAAGAGTAAGGAATATTTTTCAGTGAGGAAGTAGGGATTATTTAGGGATTCTTAATAATAATGATGATGATTATGATAATGATGATGATAATAATGATAACAAAAATAACAAGGATAATAATGAGGACTTATTCGGGATAAATTGAGACTATGAAGTCTCTTACACCTATGCCTTCGTAATTTGAAATGTTAAAGATATAGCTGGAAAAAAATTCAGAGAAAAATACTAATTGGCAGGTTTAAAACACTAAGTAGGCACTTAGGAGGAAATACACCAACAGCAGGAAAAACCCACCCCACCCACAAGAAGGGGGTAGTGATAAAGATGCCAAACTTTCTGAAAACTAAGTGTTAAGGAAAAGGTAGGTTAAATCAGATCAGGAAACCAAAACGATGTTACAGATAAACTAATTCATAAACATAACATATAGAAGCAAATGTTCATAAAAATACAATCAATATAGGAACATTATGAAATAAAACTACTTAATGAGCATGCACTATTATATTATTTAAAAGATGAGGAAGAAATAAGGGGGGACATGAGGAAATTAGATTGAAACCCCTAACATTAGTTTCATTGCATAGAAGAATTGAATGTATCGAGACAAAGCAGTCAAATATAATAAATTGGTAATTAAACCGATCTTGTAGTAAATTTAAACTTTCGATGATATTTCAGTCTTTTTACTTCCTCCTTTCAATCTTTCCTCAATTGTTCCTTCTAACACGTAAATCCTTCTGAAGGCGTGTCCAAAGAATGAAGATTATCGACAGTTTAAAGAAAGCAAAACGTTTTGCAGAAATAAAGTTAATGGCAAAGGATTGAAGTGGCTGGAAATATAACACTTAGGACACGCGAAAAGAGACCAACGAAGATGACGATTGTGATCTCAATGAAAACTCTGCGGGAGAATTCCAACTTAGGAGTTCCTAATTGATTGTAATTTATATTTAGAGGAGCAAATAGTAACTGCGAGGGTGTACCGTAGCGTTTATCTACTCAGTATGTATCACAAAAGCAGGTACATAAAAAGACAGGCAATCTCAAGGATAAATCCATTAGGAAAATATCACCTAAGCATAGTATTAAAGAAGAAAATAGGCACTTTTTTGATTTTTGACCAATATTTTTATCGAAATCCAAATTTAAGATGCTATTACAAGAAAAAGTCATACTCTTAGATGCTCCATCACCATTTTCACTCAATCCTTCCGTTCTACTGAATGAACACTTAAGGCTTGCTGAAATATTTTCCACTCAGTCTTTGTTTTCTCGGACTAAAGTAGTCCGTTTTCATTTCCTTTGTACTAATTTTAAAATACAATCATCACATATGGGACTTGAGCTTTCCCAGTTTCGGAACTTCTTGCCATGAGAGGAGAATTTAAATCAACAATTGCATATTTATATATTTGATGGTTTACTTGTCATAAAATATTTAAGAGGTAATATTAATCTTTTACATCAAAATCTACATAGCTCTAGGAACGTAGTTCGTTGAAGATAATATATGCTTAATGTTATAAATAACTTCCACAGTGAGTCTAGAGGAATCTGAGCTCAAGGCTAACATAATGTTAAACTTATAGAGGTAAATACTGCGGAAATGTATATAATTCTAGTATTAGGGAAATAGGTGAAATGAGCAGGCAAAGCGGACCCAGGGGGCGGAATGCTTGTAGTGGTAGCCTTCCAGCAATGATTCCGGGTTCGAATTCCAGCAGTCCGAGTTTTTTCTAGTTAGGGCATGGGAGTTTAAGTTTGCCATTATTTTATATTCGTTCAAAGTTTTTGAATCGGATACAGCTTGGAAAATCTCTCGATAATCAAAGCAATGAGAAGAATAAGTAGCCACAATAATGAAGCCCAATATATAAGCAAAAAATGTCTTTAGTTACTAAGTAAAATATTATCTTAATGACGACCCTTGTACCTTACAGTAATATGATCAGCTATAATAGAACGTAATCAAAATTACATCTACCAAAGGTATTAAAATTAGATCAATTATAAGATTTGTGAAGATAAAATCGCAGCTGTGGTTTGTGCCACAGAAGTAATTTGTCAGTCTTACCTGAAGAGTTTATCAAAATTCTGAGGTACGAAAAAAACACTATTTCTTCTACCTATATATTTAATGGAAATCATTTAAATTCTGAGCTTCCTCAAATATCAAGGCATTTATGTTTGATCATTCACGTAGGGCATTGTTCAGAAGATACAGACATTCAACTTTATGTGTAGGTGTACGAATACTTAACCTTTTCCAACCGTGAAGACAATAGATTAATTGCAGATAAAGATTATTTTACTCAATTCTATTTTCTTATTCCGGTTCAGGTAAGATATGCCAATCAGAAATTAGAAAATAGAATTTTAAAATAAGTGCACACTTCAGTTGCTTCCTTTTCTCAACACTTACTCTCGACTTTCCGGTTTTTCTTCACTTTTCTTCCCATCTTTGCACCTTTATACATTCGCTTCACCATACAAAGACCATTCATCACCGAAAGCGAATGCATTTAGATCCCTAAGACACCTGCAAAGAGTGTGGAAATTGCCGGCCGCATTCTAGTCCTCATTTGTTTTATCTTTTGCTTCCAACTTCCCCTTCTCGCAGCTTCAATTTACAGTTTACACCCCTGAACTTGTTCCTCTCCCCCCTAACTCAGACTGAAATAAATGTATTTATGCATATCCCCTAAATCCCGAGAAATATTTCAGACTGAGGAGGTTTCTTCGCTGGCAAAGGGCTAAAGGATTTGAAGAAAGAAGAGTGTAGCCGACTGAAGCGCAGGAAAGAAAAAGAAACGACCTACATCTTCTCACTGCAATTCCCAATTTCCGACAGATTGGATAGCCAATTATGAGCCAATTAATGTAAGTAATCCATTCGCTGAAGAATTGCTAAATTTAAGGGACATTTTTGGGCAAATTCATGGTAAATAAGGAAGACGGAAGATCAGCTATTGACAACAAGGCAACATTTTAATTATGAGGATGATGTTTAATATCTCAACCGTATATTTTACATCGTTGGCCACTTTAATATCAAGATGTCAAAACTGAAATCTGATTATAAAGATATCGACTTTGAAAAACGGCCTTAATTTCAAACCAAAGCTGCATTGTAAAATCGTCCATTGTAAATGTAGACATCTTTAGGAAATTATGATTTCCTAGAAATTTCTAATTGAAATGTTTATTTTGTGATTTGGTAGCCCCTAATTGGAAAAAAAGATTCTTTTCCTTGACTGGAGCCGGGCTAATCATGGGGGCGAAATAAAACCGAAGTGCTGGATATTGCTGGTAACTGATCTAAATTCTGTCCACAACAATTAAAATAATTAATTGCTCTTCTCCAAATTAATAAATTGATTTCGACAATAGCAATACTTAGACCGTTGTCTATCGGCTATAAGCTGAGGGTTTTTACCGCAGCAATTTTTATTTCGATATTGTTAGACTGTATTCTACACTATATTAACGATTCCATTTATTTACCTCAAATATATGCATTATTCATGACTAAAGGAGAAACCTTTAGCAGAATAATATATTTTACCTTTTAAACAAGTGCATCTCAAGAATTTCGACGGCTTAAAGTCAAAGAGGATAAATTGTTGCATATACTTTCAAATATCAGCAGCTGCACATGTGACAGCATTCTCTCAACTACTATTCATCGAGCTCATAGTGACAAATGGAAGTCGTTTATGAAAATTTGAAAAATATTCTATCGTCAAAATTGAAACTTTTTTCGATTCGTTGAACAGAACATGTCTACCTTATATCAACCCATTAATAAATTGATGATCCTCGTTAGCATCCTAAATCCATGAAACATAATGAGAAACTAGGTTGCTATGAACGTACATGTATATGTTACATTTTGGATCAACCAAACCGCAAATGTATAAAGCCAAACATAATAGTCTAAAGTTTAAAACAAAAAATAGTTGTAACAATACATAGTGGTCTTTATGGAAATGCATGACTTTGTGAACGATATTCCCGTTCGCATACATTCATTATCATATAGCTAAAGAGACAATGCCTATTATATTTACTGATTTTGGTTAAACCATGATGAATTATTAAACCGATACTTTGGGGAGGTACTAAAACCTCCAAAGTCAAGAACTGCGGTCAAATAAACAAAAAAATCATATAACTTGTACTACCTGAGATAAGGACTACAAAGCGACTATTTTCGACTGATCACAGTCTCAATTGTACTTACAACTAAAATATCCCATTTGCCTGATTAAATAGTTTGTACAATTTAGTTAAATAATATAAAATGTATCTGGCTGTATACGTTTTTGTTGCAAATAATTACAATTGCATCAGCATAGAATCGTAATTGCATCTGATTACCTCTTCCTTCCACTCTGCCGATTCTTCCTCTCTAGTTTTCGAATGTTATCTATACACGCCAATTTTTCCGAGATATGATAATATAAAGCGTACAAAATAATGGTCGGTTAAATTATAATGCGGAAGATTAATTTTAATATAGTGTATTATTTTATTATAAGGTTGTTTAAATCAACAACCTTTCAGTGAACGACAATAACTGTGGGCACACCTCTTTGTGGTGCCCACACCTTATGTGAAAACTTTTTCCTAAGCTTCAATTAAGAATTTTTAGTTCCACGACTTATTTTTTCCTATTCCCTATTAATTTAGATTACTATTTTTTCTTTCTCAAACTTATTTCCATCGTTTATGCGATCGGCTAGTGATTTTTACCGATTATTTATGATGGTTATAAATAATTTGGTTCCGGTGCTGATCTTTATGGCCGGATTCCATTCCTACCATTCCTTAACCAGAAAGATCCGATTAACCGAGACTCGAAACCGGGACCTTGGGTTTAGAGCCTTAGCACGCTAACCACTCCACCACAGCGGTCGGTGTTAATTTTAATTACCTTTTATTATTACGTACAACTTAGTTATATTATAAATTGACGACAGGCTAAATGAAAGTGGAAACTTTAGAGTGGGAATATCGCTCAAAATAAAGGTTTTATTTATTTTTACTCAAAATGTGAACCAATGAGCAGGACGTGCATCATAGAGATTGCCTGTGAATATGTCAACGTGATAACCCTCGTTTGTGTAAGAATTTAAACCTATTTAAATAAAGAAGAAAATAACGTAATACATTTACAAGTGCTTATTATGAACATAAAATACGTTTAGGTTATTAAAATGAATCATTAATTTGACGAAAAAGAATGGAAGAATTAGGGCCTCGAACTTCGAGATAATCACTTCATTAGAAACGGAATTCGGTGTTATCCGGCTTCTGACGCCCTCGAAATATTAACTGACAAGCTATTTGGTATTCAAAGGAAAAAGCCCAGAAGGTGAGGAGATTTAAAATGACGACGCGGGGTTATTGCAGACTTTCTTGACAAAAGCGCCCTTTTAACCAAATCAGAGTCGAGTGATTAGCGCTTTTCCTTTCCGAGAAAATAGATGTTAATCCGAGTGAACCTTTCGCCGAGACTTTTCCGGTGAAAACGTTTCGCCGTCTCAGGAAATCAACCGAGCGCATTTAATTATGAATGAATGGAGCTGGTGGTTGAATTTGGAAGTATTCGCCAGGGTTATTACCCTAGGATATTTCTACGCGACATCAAACGGCAGCGTTGAGCATAAAGTTCGCAAATTGGGTAATCATCACGTTCTTTAAACGGTAGCAGATTTGAGAGCGGTAATGTAAGTTCGGAATTATGTATGCATCCGTCCAATGTCACCTAATTTGTATTTCTCAATTGGATGACGATCGTCTCTTCATTAGGCATTTAAGAGACCTTTGCTACATTTAAAATTTTTAATGGAGGAAAATGCAGAAATCTGTACCATGTAATTTTATCTTTCCGGTCAATGTACTCATTCAGCAATGTTTAATTATAATCTAACAAAAAGGCTGCACTTTGTGGAACGAGATCATAAAGAAATGAAGAATAACTTTGTGTTATCCAAAGCATATTTTATTTGGACGACGGGTTTCATCGCTTTGGCTACAACGCCATCATCACTTGATTTTACAGCATGTTTCCTTGCAAATTGATGCATGGAAGGCAAATTGATATTCTAGATTTAAAACGCACCAAAAGTGTATCTATAAGCTATATTGCATATTCTTTTCATCATTTCATATACGTTTATAACATTCGTGGTGATTAGTTTATGTTGATAAACGAATTTTCATTGGACCATTTTTTACTTTGTACCTAGGGTGATAGTATTGATTTTTATTCTTCTAGAAATACTTGCCTTTCTTGTTTTATATTGGTTTTGATTCAGAGATGATCTGTTGCTTCGTGGATTGATTTTTTGATTTTATTTAGCCTGATATAGATTCACTAAAATTTTACAGTAAGTCAAACTAAAAACATTAAAAACAAAAGTATTATGCAAAATGTATTTTTAAGATGGCTGAATCCTACCAACCGAACAGGGTACGTATTCACTGCCATATACTATTCCACTCGTAAATGATATAGAACTACAGAAGCTGAGATTTCACACACATATACTTATCAATTCCTTTCCCTTTATTCTTCTGTAATTTTATTAGCGCAGTGACATCATTCTGCTCAAATCGTACAGATTTGCAAATGAAGGTAGCAATACCAATTAATAAGAACAACCCAAATGCAGGAGAATATTTAATGATTGCACCCATCGTTTGCTAATTGGAAAAGCTAACTGAACTGATCACAATTAATCCTCGTCATTAAATTAACTTGGGATAAAAACAAAATCAAGCAAAAGCCAGATTGCGGAATAAAATACACAATATTATAATTCATCGAAAACCGCGACCGCAAATTGCCGCGTGTAGCAAACGTGCAGCCGTTCGTAAACTAATTTGAGATTTAAAACCAAGCAACAAGTTGAGTGGTTGAACACCCTCGGTGTGACCAATAATGAACTCGTTTTATTATTTGTGAAACTCCATCCTGTTGAATGTGATTAATGTAACACTATCGATATGAATCATTTTCGTAACTTTTCTTCTGAGGGCTTAAGCAGTCAAAAGAATTTTAGCTACGAATATATGAATCTCCTCTTAACAGTCAAGAGGTCGCGATTTTAACAGCAAAAAATCAATTACCTCTAAGTGATTTAACATATATTTCATTTTCTTCCACGTAATTGGTTTATTTATCAAAACATGTACAGCAGTAGAATATTTTATTTCATGTCAATCACTGTGCCATATTCCTTAGTTTTATTTAAGGCATTACTAAATTCTCTCTCTTAAATAGTTCAATAAACGAAAACAAGAACTCTGCGATAATAGCAAACGTATTATATTAATGTAGCAGTGACGATTTATTTTCAAGGTACCGGTATCGGTCAAAGAGACCTGTCAACTATTTTGGGTTGTACTTCACCCTTCCAGACTACGGAAAGACAGACAGCTACGTATGTACCATTTACTTGTTAAATTACTTTGACAATATAAATAAATTCATAGCAAAATCATTTTCATAGAAATAACTGAATAACATTTTATCTTGCTCATTTTGGTATGTATATTTAGCCTAGCCTAGGTACTGGGCAATACATTTTAGTATTTTTTACATGAATTTTATGCTATTTTCCTACTATTATGCATAAACGGTACAATAAAACACTTAGGAAATCAATAGTTCGGGCGTTCATTTGTGGAAGGCCATAGCAAAGAGGAAAGATAATTTTAAAAACTTACGAAATATAGTTCAGGCGTTAATTTGTGGAAGACCATAGCACAGAGGAAAGACAATCTTTAAAATCTACGAAATATTTTTTGAAAGCTGAAATCTCAAGTATTTTTATTACTGTCATCGGATATCAATCAAAAGTACTTCATCTTTCTCGTGGAGTCCCAAATAGAGGGAATCGTCTTCGAATTGGACCCGTCTCTTATATTCGTACAAATACCGTATTATTCTGAATCTATAAAGTAATCATTTTACCCTTTTAGTAGACACGCCTAAATTGTTAAATGACCAGTCGAGTGAGGTCGAATACATAATATATACCCTTTAGGTACTTTCTTCCTATAAAGTCACTGAGTTAATATTCACTCTACTTTCTCACTTGGTATTGCCTAAGGTAAATATTAAATTAATTGGAAAATTAATTGCAGTATTAGCTAATGATAACCCACTAATCATAGGATGATTTACCAGAGCTATCGCACGCTAAAATCTAGATACGAATTTTGGGAGTGTGCAATGCATTAATACAATATGCTGTATGATAAATAATGTAAAACATTATGTAACACATTTACCATTGTATTATAGTTAGCAATAGCACAGTTTAAATGAAAGATATGTCGAAGATCAAATATATGATTGCCCGAAGCGAAAGATTACGAATTGTCCCATTCAGACGATTGAGAGATTCTAAAGACAGAAAATAAAATAAAAACACATTAGATCAACCAAAAAATACAATGAAAAAAATAGTTAAAATTATTAATACGTGAAATCGATAGATATTTCAGCAAAAAAACGAAAGTAATAAAAGGGTTGGTAAACGTTGATCCCACATACCCGTTCAAAAGGTAAAACCTGCTTGAATGTATCCTGCAGATACATGGAGGGTGATAAAATAATGAAACTCACAGTTACCTCTTAATCGGGTCCCCATATACGATTCCACTGTCATATCTCCCTCGAAATCTAACGCTAAAGGAAAAGTGATAGAAGAAGAAATAAGAATCGGGAAGATGAGATTAGGTGGCGACGCAATTTAAGGACTTATATGTATGAGAGCAGTGGTACCCGGATGCTGTGCCAGATTTCTGTTTCCATGGAAACCTTATTACCTTTTAAGTTCCTCCCTCTCTTCTGACACCACCTCTAAGTTTGTGGAGAATATCGCGAAATTCTATTCCTAGCAAAGTACTTCTTCGTTTTAATCATCTTGAAGCTCCCAGCACCGCGTAAAGGAAAACACTGCGATTAATTGAAACCCCCAAGGCGATGTCTGGGGTGAATTTCTGCAAAGGGATTCTAATCTTGGGTGTTAAGGAGAATTTTGTTTTTGGAAGTGTAAGTAGAATAGAAGTATATTCTCATTTTTCTCACCGGAACTCCATCTTTCGTTGCACTCCTAACCCTTACTAAAAATGAATTCTCGGAAAAATTTGAGGTGAAGTTTTTCTTGGCGTTTGAATAAGATATGAACATTTCACCGATGCTTCAGCTAACCGAGAATCTTTGACCTAATTTACATTTGCGCCTTGATGTCGTAATACTTTTTCTCCATACGGAATTTGGGGATTAAATTTCCGCAAGATAACACCCGGAGCTACATTTTTCAGTCGGCAGTGATTTCTTTTCTACCGAAAATTTTATTCCGGTGAATTGTTCGCCTTTCAAATGAGGAACTGGCAGCTTTTTTAATTGGTGTGGATTTTTTCAGATAAAATAATCCATTCCGAGAATCCCGTATTCTCAGGTATTATTGAAAGAAGACTGTAAATGTTTTCTTCTCTAATAATGGCTTAAAGCGCGATAACAGGGCACCGAGTTTTACGTGTTACACTTTTGGAGCCTTTCGTTGAAACTTCTTTCTCTTGCAGCTACACTCAGAGATGAAATATGAATAAATGTTATTCTGGAAGATTTTATTATATTGACTGTATCATCTTCTCTGAATAAAAGATCAGTTCAATGGAGCAGTTCTGGTTTCCCAAAAGAAATTATAGGTGTCACTCAGACACGTTTACTTATCCTTAATTGCAAGGAGCCTTACCTATGAATCCTTTCCTATGAGCCTTACTTAAAGAATCAGAATCCCTATATTTTTTGTATTAAAAATTGAAATAGAATAAGCTGGATTGTAGCCAGGATTTGTCTACGGGGTGACACTGGATTGCCTGAAATACAGGGAAAGGAGTGCTTCCGCCCAATTTTTAATGAAAATGTAAACTGGTTTCTTTTAACATGTAAACCCAGCAAATCTCCATTTGTAGGGCATATTTGTGAGAGACCATCATCTGAATTGCTTTCGTTAATTCTAAGATCTGTTCCTGTGTATGGGGGTTTGAACCCCCAAAAGCAGCCCCTTGGCTACGCCTCTGAGTAAAATCAACTTCCTGTCCCTTCTTATTCAAGAGAATAAACACAAATTTTGATAACATTTCCTTTACAAATATTAACCATTTTTCTTTCCTTCTAAATCTAACTTTCGGAGGTGTGTTTAATTGTGTAAAGCACTAGCAGACCGGTTTACCCTACTTTATTGAATATTAAAGGGATTATTAAAGGAATATCATATGCGTCCTGGTCCTGTCAGACATTTTAATTTCCGTTTTTCCTTGGGATTTTTTCTAAGTGAAAAGCGTGAAAAGTCAGCTTTACTCTTTTTCTTATTGAATATTACCTATTTTCCTTATTTTATTGATACAAATTTTAATCGTGTTCGCTGGCACGAACCTTATGTTAAAGATTCAGAGTCTCAGCATAATGGCAATAAAACAAAAAAATGACAACCTTAAAGGAGATCTGATGTTTTCTCTGAGGATGTTACTCAGGAAATCGTCCCGTGTTTTCAGTCGAGTTGGAAATTGGGACATTCTGACGTTTGAGCCGCAGCCTATCAAAATGTCATTTCCAAAGAACATCCTTGAAAAG
Source organism: Ladona fulva (assembly GCA_000376725.2). Classification (NCBI taxonomy): domain Eukaryota; kingdom Metazoa; phylum Arthropoda; class Insecta; order Odonata; family Libellulidae; genus Ladona; species Ladona fulva. The sequence continues at coordinate 528,762 of KZ308485.1, read as the reverse complement.
GCAGCAGAGGTTGAGGTATAACCCAGCAGCCTAGCCCGGTGAAAAACCCGTGAAGAGTTCCTGAAAACCCCTCAAGATATTAATATAATCACGAACAAAGGCTAATCCTAGGCAGATACCGCATCAAATCATTCAGCCTCTGGTATTTCTTACCATTTTTACGCGATTTTTTCAACGCTGAAAAATTCTTCCCCGAACCTCCCGTCATTAAAATTAATCCTGGCAACACCGCAAGTGAAGGGATGAACGAGGACAGGAAAGGGTGGGATATGAGAGTGGTTAAACAATGCGAGTTCTCCATGTGCTGGGTGTGGGAGGGCGGTGTTGGGGAATTTTCGGTCAAAGTTCAAACAAGTGGATTTATCCTCCCAGCGGTCGGCGAAGGAATATGTTAGACGACCCCCTGCATTGTTGCGGACAAAACTTGAGAGCCAAGGTTATGTACACGACTTGACGTATTTTAATTATTTTCTGCAGAGCGGAACGGAGTAATTAATACGGGAAATAACTGATAAACCGAAACAACAGAAGGTAGATTAATGAGGGCATGTGGGTGATGATATATGCGGGATTGGTATATGTTGCGTTGAACTCAAAGCTCTAATTCGATTTGAGAATGTGGTTATTTTCGCAAGTTGACCGCGTTGGCGGAGTGGTTTGCGTGCTAGCGCTGTAACCTTAAGGTCCCGGGTTCGAGTCCTGGAAAATCGGGTTTTTGAAGTTGGGAATAGTCGTTCGCGTGTGTTCAATTTCCTTAATAGGTTTGGCGGCAGGAAAAGCTACGGCAGTTATAATCACCGCGTCTAAACCAAGTTTACCAACACCAGTCATTGAAAGATTATCCCCGTGAGTGAAGTGAATAACTTAGAGATAAACAAATTAAACACTTACTACTTTCGGAAAGAGGGACGGAACGATGGCGTAGTACTCTGACAGTCCGTGAAGTAATTAATTCCACAGAGTATTTTTATTCATTTTAAAGCGAACACCGACCTCACGCAGACCCCGTCTTTTCAGGTTGGTAGTGACGGAAGGAACGTTTAAGGGTAGGTTAGTAATTTTCTCCATATTTCATTCTTAATGGCATAATTTCTGCATTATCTCGATGAATATATCGAAGGAAACGGTGTATAGGGGAAAGGTTTAACGATTGTTCCCGGTGACTCACAAAGACGTTCTTTTCGAGTGGCAACCATGCTAGAGATCGTGTTTAATCGTTTCAGATTGGCCGTGCCACGGCTGTTCCGTCGCAGTCACGCGATCTGTATTTGGGATCTCAAACATTAAATACCATCGATAGATATCTGGCCTTCAAACTGTCCATCACCTAATAGGGGATGAAGCAGATGATGAATTATAGTTGGATGGCTTTCCGATTATCTGGCAAAAGTTTCTTCCTTTCAAAATCAATTATTTCTAAAATTAGTGTTATGACAATTGATCCATACAAAACATCCCATACGCCACAAAATTAATGTGAAATTCAAAGATTTTACCTAAATTTAATGACAAAATGGCCATAAAAGATACATTCTCTAATGCTGATGCAGAATATGAACAAAATTATATCCATTTTTTAGAATAGGCAGCTTCTCTTATTCACTTCGACATATTAAAGTAAGTAAATACGAAAAAACAGCACAAAAATATATTCCTAAATACACCATGTGTACCTAAATAACAGTCGATTTATTCAGTACATTTTATAAAGTTGAATTTGAGAGGTCAATTTTTGTGTGAATATTGCTTCCTCAGTGACCGATTTTGTCTAATTTGGGTAAACATTTTTATTATTTAGAGCCTAATTTGCGTATAAATGAACAAAAATAGAATATAAATGGTAACCTACGCATTGTATACATCAAAGTATACGTTCTATTAAAAAGCCATTACTTAAAAATCAATACCATGGGTAATTCGCATATATAACAAATTAGCCTGGCAATCAGAAAGTTAGGTGAAGTGGCACTTAAAATTTAGGGTTAAATGTCACTGGAACTTAATGAATAATTCTGCATTTTCTAGCCACAAATTAGGAAATCGACTTGCAAAGGAGATTAAATATTGCTATATCACCATGTAAATTAACTTTATATTATGTTGCTACATTATAATTTTGGGATTTTTAGCTTTTTATTTCAATTGACCAGAAAATAAAGGTTAGCCCTTAGCAAAGACGACAGATGACGGTGCGTCAATCCGAACGAGTATTTGTCGTAAGTCGAAGTTTAGCATAGCAACTTTGCTGGAACGTTATTTTCAGAAGAAAATATTTACATTGTAAACCACCCAGCTCATTCAGAAAAGTGATACTTGAGGAACGTTATAAATTTACGTAGATATTCCCGTTCATTTCCAGGATTCACACAAAACTTTTTTCCTCATCGTTTTCCAAATATTTCACCTAGATATTTGAACAGGAAGATTAATGTACAGTTTGTACGGTGCCAGAAATCGTCTTTAAATATATTTCAGAATGTATCGGAAATGGCATACCGGTGTCGCGTTGCAATTGTGAGGTATGAAGAGCACAACACAGGTATGCGCGTGAAGCTAACAGTTAAAAATAAAATAAATAAATACCAAGGCAATGGTAGATTACTGATGGACCTCCAAATACGGAATACCCTCTTGCATTTTCAAATTCTCGGCTTATGACAAGGTAAATTTTGTTTCAATAACATAATCTACTCTTAGTTGTAGCGGTGATCAAAATGACTACTTGAAGCACATTAAAAGTGCTTCGAGTGGTCATTTTGTAGGTCTCGCCGGGAATCGAACCCGAAGCCGCTTTCATCGAAGTCGACCGTATTACCCACTCGGCAATCCAGAATCTCTTTTTTATGAACTTCAATCGAAAGGTAGAGAATTGCAGCAAAAAGAATGAATCGGTGCGCAATTTCTCAAATACAACGCCAATGGGAGGATTCAGCGAAAAAGGGAACCATTACGGATGTAGAGGTTTAATTTTCTACACTAATGAATGACCGCCACGTTTTAAATCCCCTGTTGCAACTGCCATTGCATAGAGGCTATAAATTATTCATAAGCCCCCAGATCTTGATATTAAGCCTCGCTACTCCGTTCAGAGTTTTTCCCTTAGTGCGTTTCATTGTAGCGGCGAATAGCTTTTGTGTGATGCAGGACTGCTCAACATAAATCACTCCAAAAGGTCACTTGTGGGAATAAAATGCACGGGGAAGTCGCACGGGGAAATTTCAAAAGTCACGGCATAAAGAGGGAAACGCTCTTTTTCGCGTTGGCTTAATTTAATTAATTAGCCTACTTTCTCTATGACAGATGCTTGCTTCGCTACCCTAGAAAGTGTCACGGCAATTAAATCTCCAAGCATTGGAATATACGGACAAAAAGGCCAGATGAAGTTAAAAGGGAGACGTGAAAGTTGTTTCTCCCGGCAGAATAAAGAAACACAAAGAGGTAACAGCCGAAAAGGGAGGGCATGAGGGGAATTACGCCAGAGGAAATATTTCATAGAACACGTTATCGTGCGTCGGTCAAGGAACTCTGATTCCCAATTTTGATTCGATTCGACGCATTCCCAAATGCATCAGTTATCTGTTATTTGGGTAATTTAGTGTTATGTGAATTACCCACCTACCTGAGTGCTCAAGTTAAGTAAGGGATGAGAGAATGCTCATCGAAGCCCGACACATTTGTCTGCAATTTTCGTGATTTTATACATGATGCATGTTAAAAATCTTGATAAATCAGGCTAAATGATGGGAAAAATAGCCGAAAAGTAGTGAATTGTATACGGGATTTTGAAAAATTAATACGCCCATCCCATCTTTCAGTTATTAGGAGAACGCATATGAAAGCTTGCTTTCCATGATATGGAACATATCTGAATCATACGTACCGTCGCATATCTAAATAATATGTACATGCGCTCAGTACTTAAGATATTATAAGTGAAAGGATGAATCATTAAATTTTGGATTCCCAAAAATAGTGTTGAAGAGACGCGGCGTGGTGATTCGGTGGTGAAAATACCTTCCCGTAGAATGGGAAAAATTCAAATTATTTTCTCTGTGAAATATGTAGTTTGAACAATTTCTTTTAGCAACATTGATTATTTTTAAATAGAAAGATACTTTATAGTAGTTTGCTTGGTATCTTACTGATAAGATTGAAATAAATGTACAATTATAAGAATAAATGGAATAAAAACCCTGTTTAGCGAAAAATGTCCATACGCCTAAATAATGCTTATGATTTAGCAATTGAAAAAAGATATCGAGGGTTTATGCCCATTAATCATTTACTGGGAAAAATAATGCCTTCAGATTTCAACAAATTTTTCTTGATCAGCGCATTCATGTAAACGAATCACAGGCAATAATACATTCTTCGAAATTGACATGATTGGAAGAACGAAGAAAAAAGCCAATCGGAACATTTGCTTACCGCCGCTTAACAGCTTCACTCAACCTGGAAAGAAAATTATCATCAGAAAATATGCAAATCGATGGTTGGTACTAGATAATTTGTCAAATACCCTGGGCTGTCGAAAGGTCCTAAATGTATGCAAAATATCGAGTACCCGAGTAGTAGGTACTTGAACTTGCATTCCTTACACTAGTGCTGTCAAATTGCGCGCGATGGAAACAATTACCCTTACGCGATCAACTACAGTGAGGGGGTAATTTATTACTACAGCTATGCGTGTGCTATTGGATGCGTCAAAAATGTGCAATGGTAACCGTATCGAAGGCCAGAATCCAGCCGGTATCCTCATCGCATATTGAGAGGTCAAATGCGGTCGATTCCGGGCTCCGGCTAATTTATGAGAGCCTAGGCTGTGTTAGTACGTCTAGTCTCCAAGGCAACCATGCTAACCATAAAACCTTCCGCACGGTTAGACTTCAAGCCGTCCAAGGCATCGCAGTGAATTGAAATCCTGTGCAAACACTTCCACAGCGCGCGATGCTTGGCTTAGGGTCGGTGCCGGAATCACTTCGCTCTCAACGTGATTAACGTTGCTAATGCGTTTTATGATTAGGATTTAAAAGCGTCAGCGGCGCGCTGGATAAATGGGGATGAGAAATAAATGACGATCAATTTACGTGCTTAGAAATGCTCTTGATGCTCATCGGTAATCTGCGGGAGAATTGCTGCATGGGATATCTATGAGTTAAGTCTTGCTTCCAGAAACAATAATAATTTAAGTATGATATTTAGCATTTATATAGTTAGTTATCAACCACTTACACTTATACGATATATATATATATATATATATTTTTTTTTTTCTTTTGTTTTTCATGTGTCAGAAATCGTACATTCATTATATTGATGGCGCAGATTACTAGATTTTTCAAATTAATTTAATAGTATATGATTTAGTCCTGCTACCATATCTTGATGAATGAAATATTTAACATTTGTTTTTTGGTACAACATAGAGAAAAATGTATCTTTTATATTCTCTGTCTCATTCTTGTTCATGGCTGTGATGATACGAAAGCTCTTGAGGTGTGAGTTACGCTGAGAATTAGCATTAGATAAGGATTCTCATTATGCGTATTATAGTGTTTCTCGTAGAGTAATTGTTCTTCTCTAACGTGAGATCGTTCTCCTTTTAGCATTCTGACTCGGTGAGGAAAGTAAGCGAAAACTTCTTCACTCTTCATCTTCCCTAGTAAACCTCATTTCCCTTTCCTGGCTCTTTGTAGCCGATAATAGAGGGAATGAAGTCCCAACAGGCCTTTGGGCTGAAACTTTACAGATACAATTTTATGATTAGGTTTGATACCCATTTTCAGCTATTCATCACTTCGAATTGAGATACTTATAAAATTATATAGTTGGGCTTATTTTTTCTCCTAAATTTGGAAGTACGAGTTTCCTAGAATACACTTAATTCAATGACTTCTGAACTTGAATATTTTATTGTACTTCCTTGCGTTTTAAAAATGTGAGCCTCCTTGCTCCGAAGGGTCGAGGATTCCATTTACCGAGAATAGCGCGGGACTACTTCTCGAAAATTTTAATCTGAAATCATAACTATTCTCGTAATAGTCATAAATATTTTTTTCGCCATTCGGAGAAGTCGAGGTACTGAATCCCTATAGAAAATATTTAGGCCGAAAGATATATTTGAGTTGTTTCCTGCTGAATTTGTTTTCTAGCAGATTTTTGAATGTTCGGGTATTTTAAGAATACTCTCGAAATTTATAGACTCGAATTTTATTAGTGTAGAATGAAATAACACGAGAAAACAGAAAACAGGCATTTCCGTAACTGTTGGTGAATTATTTTTCTCCTCATCTCTAGCGAAGCCTTAAATGCATAAACATTTTTTAAATTGCAAAAATATGGAAATAAAAAATTACGGAATTCCCTGCCGAGAGATATTTCCGAAATTTAATTACCATTTGTTGATAATTATTGCATAAATATTACTGAATACTGTTGGTAAAAGATTATTACAGCGCTCACATAATCCACGCGGTGATTCGCAAACACATATATCGGAGGAGAACAAACCTGGTGTTTATCCGATTTTACTTATGCGAGAATAAGATGGCTTGCAGATTTAGCCTTGAAACGAAAAAAAGTTTTACTAAATACTAAATACCTACATTTTTCAAATGTAGGTATTTTAACGAATAAAAAAAGCCGTGTACTCTCGAAAATGAGAAATCGCGTAAGATCTTACGGGAACCCGTAATTAGCAACGAGATTCGACTCCAGATCTTTCCGGGGATGAATATTTAAATTAAAAGTTTACAAGGGGTTTCTAGCCTGTTTAAATCCAAGGCAGCTTACCACATATCCCTATGTCTAACCACTTTTGAGATAGAGTGGGGGACAGACGGACGGACAGACGGAAACTTCCCCAATCATATGTAAGAAAATAACGAAATATATACAATATGGTGCTGGAAAGCCCTTCACTATGGAGAAACTATAAAATATTCGCTTAAAACCAAGGATGAGTCAAACTTCCGATATCCTTGTTCGAAAGAGCTAAAAAAGCAAATAATTATTTAAGCACTCTTTTCAGTGGATTTATAAGAATTCAATGAGCGTATGAATGATTAAATTTGTGTATCTGTATATAAAATTAATTCCAAACTTATAGTGAACTGAAGGGATCTCCCTGTAAATCGATGCTCGAGCTACATATGAGATGATCTGAACATTTCGGTAAATATGGCTTTGAAGGAAGAAGATTTAGGCTTATCTTTTCCACCGCTCATGCGGATATTTAAGAGCAGATTTTTTTCATTTACATTATCCGATCAGAGAGGGATTATATCTCGACTGTGTGCGCATACACGATCAAAGGACATCAAGAGCCTTTAAAGGGGAATAGCTACACAGCATAACCTTCATGCTTCGCGGGCGAATTGAGTGAGTTCATTGACTTGGCTCGTTTGATAGCCGATTGTAACCACGTCCGGGGAAATCACGAACAGTTCGTTTGATATACATCGACCGTATCCCAAAAGTAATCAAAATTGTAAAGGGAAAGATTTTTTTTCCTCTTCTATATTTGTGAAATACGAATGCTTTCAGATCGGGAGGTACCACGGCTCTGGTCAGTGTAATTTTTTCCCGTATACTGAGTTCCGTAGAAAAGGTGGTTTTGTCAAAGTTCGTTTGAACGTAATGCAGTTAAAAACTCAGTCCAAGAGCGGAAACATTTTCTGAATTACTATTCCGCTTCATCATACGCTGCCGTTTCTCCCAAACATTTTTGTTGCTCATTATAAAACTGGATTAGAATATCTTTGTGCAGGAATTTAATTAATTGAGGACTTCTTTTCTATGTATTGCTTATAATTGTGTTAGATTTTTTTTACCTTCGTAAAGCTGATCAATTTTCTGAATCTCGTTGCAAATTTTCGTGGCTCACTCCCAATTATAAGAAGGAAGGTTAATGTTCGGATCGTTTCTTTTCTTAGTGTTTAAAAACTCCAAGCCAAGCTACATCTGTTACCTTTTTACCAACAAAAGGAAACTATTTTCCAGACCAACTCATAGCGGGCCCGATCAGATAATATATCCTACACCTCGACCAAATCCTTTTTCAATTGTGGAACTCCCTACCTGACTGTAAGAAACATTCTTGCTCGGTGCAAGTATAAAACATGTAATCATATTTTTAATGTGGATGCTTAACTTTTTTTTATTTCATACTTCTTTTTTCCTCCTCCTGTATTTTAAATTTATTTCTATTACTGCTGAGCAATTTTCTGTTTTTTTGTATTAAAAAAGGTTTTTTGCTCCGTGGGAAAATCTCAGAGAAAATTTAAAATTATTATTACTATTATTTGGAGACGAACAACCAGTAAAATGTACCAAAATCTACATACCATTCTCTATCATAAAACTTGATAATAAAGGTGGAAAAAGAAATCTTGTCTAAAATGTATCTTTAATCATGAAACTCAATATTCCCTTTTAAATAATATTGTGATGAATTATTCCCTTTGAATGAGTAACTATTCAGATAAAAATTTTACAGTGCGGAATACATTATTTGCGGACCGCAGAAGTCTAAACAGGAGCTATAGCGACCCACTGTAGGTAAAACCTTAGAAACCCCTGTACATATTGGAGATAAGTTTTATTCCAAATCCTTGATTATGCGGTTAATGTTTTTGCCAGGAATTTTATAAAAGCAGAGAATATTTTATCATTGTATTCAAAGTTATAACACCGAGTAATGCTGCGTAATCTGTCAGGTCACGCACAAGTGAAGAAGAAACTCTTTGCAATTAATCTCCACAATCTTGTTTCTAGAAATGTCCACCAATGGGTAACATGAGTTTGTAGTAAAGGAGTATGTAGGTCCTACCTTTGACGCCATTTAAAGAATAAGGTAATGCCTGTTTTCAACGGTGGAGAGTTAACAATTGGTTCATCACTTGCTTGATTTGCCTAAGATGCCAGAATTGTCTCGTGTCACTTTAGTTAAACATACGCATCATACGTAATAATAACATTCCTTTCTAGGTGAGCAACATAGCAACAGTAACAACATTACCCATCATTTTCTCTTAAATCTCTTTAAACACACTCGAATACTTTGCAATACAAGACATCACATGAATCATTCCAAAATGTTCGAGTTGTACCTGACTGGGTAACGCAATGTCTCTACCAAAATGAAAAACTTAGGTCCTCGTGTTTGGAACCATAATACTGAAACTGGAAATATTGACAGGAAATAAAAGTCATTCGAAGTTATAAACCTCTCTGTATTACTCTGAATTTATGAGCAATATTTTCTCTTGAGATAAATGTATGCAATAATCTGTAACAAATATAATGTTACCGCCGAAACAAGGCTGAAATAAGAGACAGCTAAAATAACTCAAATTAGATTTATACCCCGCAAGCCGCCAGTGGCGCATAATTATTTGCACATGGCTATATGGAGTGCCGGCTATTGAGACTGTCACCTTCCTCGTGATCTGTATCAATATTTTTAGGATTTACCTAGTGTAATCAATATATATACATGAAATGTGTCACATACATTTATGATGTTTGCTTACAGCCACAAAATTTGCTAAGTAATCTCTATCAATCTTCCAGAATGGGAAGTTTATAAAGCAAACTACATTGGACGCAGCCAATTTGAAAGCTTTTACCCAAATTGCTGAGAGATACAGAGCGCAAACATCCTGAAGTAGCTCACATTGCGTTATGTAATGATGGTTATGCTTATAATAGAATCATAAAATATTTACCGAAGTATAGCCGTACTGTAATTCAATTCACTAGCCATACAATCAAGATTATTATAGATGAACTTATGAATGGTACTCACCTTAGGCAGTTCAACGAGTGGCAGTTCAGGAGTGGGATGATACAGTTACATTCTTCAGTACTAAAATTGAAAAATAAAAGTATTTTAAGGAAGAGTTATTGAAATCTTGATAAAAATAGAGCAGCATTTAGAACCTCCGATTTAGGTCGTCGACTAATTTAAAGGGTCGAGTAATAAATATTAATTATTTAACTGAATTAATAAAGTTGTTAACAGAGTAAAATTTATGAATGTGAATGACAAACCTGTCACTATAAAATCTGTTATTACTAAGAACTTCATTAATTTACTGCGTTCTGGCTTTCCACAAGAGAAGTCGAATCATGTTTGTTTCTAACTGGAATCACTTTAATCACAATGTAGCAATAAAATTTTTCATTTATTATGGACATTTTACAATGTAGATTCAACGCAACAGAGAGACATGCGAGGAAAGAGCTCGATGATTATAATGTTCTATGAAGCTATCACAAACCGAGAATACAAAATGTTATCCTGAAAGAATACGCACTTCATTATCTCCATAACTTCTTTAGATGTCTATAATGTAAAACCACGGATTTACGCATGATTGTGATAATTTCGCGATATGTTAGTTTAAAATATTGTTACTAAATCTCAATCTTGAATGGGATATGGTATAATCAACTTATATTGTCACATTGGTGTCGCTATTTGTGAATACAGTATGAAAAAATCAACGCAGATATTTTTAATGTAGTGAGAGAAATTAGTTGCGACTGTCTATTTAATTATTTATTACTAATACATCAAGATACAGTTATAGGCCAATTACAGTTGAAAATCAATAATGGTAATGAAATGTATCGACAAATTAAACAATAATATAAATAATAAAATAATAAAAAAATTAAGAGACCAGAGTTACAAATATCCAAATCAGTCTCTTGCAACCATATTCAGGATTAATTTTAGAGGTAGATAAAATGGATCGAAGTTTTTATTGGAAGATAGAGTTAAAAATTGAAGGTATGAGGAAGAAGAGTGACCGTTTTATTATTAGAGTATTCAAAGAGAAGATATTAGATAGGCGGGTTGTTCTTGAAGGAACACGAAAAGAGAAAAGAGAGATTAGTAAAGGGGAATCAACCTTACTGTTAATAATATTATATTTGAAGGAAATGTCGGAAAAAGAATGAGAGGTTTTAATAGAAATAAGATCAAGATGATTCAGAAGATGAGTCTTTGACATATTCCTATAAGACGGCACTCTGAAACAGGCTATCTTTAAAAAGAAATTTAATCTATCCTAAAACATGGTTAAAGGTAACGAATTACTCATAACCCATATGAATGAGTGTTGAAATGAATTTTTCAAATACATAGCCGTAATATTTCAACATTGAATTGCAAAAAAAGTCATATTCCTAGTGACTGGATGTTGCAGAGAAAGACTTCTTTGGAGGTATTGTGAGAAAGTCGGTATCAAGAGAAGCAATTCGAGACAAATTGGCTGCTTCCTCACTTACCCTGCATGCATATGTGATGAAGACATTATGCAAAGATATTCTGAAATAGGAATAAGGCGTATGAACATTGACTGGAAACATGATAGTACTTATTTGGCTTCGCCTTAAACAGAAAAGCAGGTATTAGTTCCTTTCGTTTAAGCCGATCTCAATCAAGGGCACTAAAGAGAGGCTGAAGTGTATCCTTTTCAAGAGAGACACTTCAAATTGCTCCAAAGAGTTACTTGAAAATGTAGCTGCATAGGCAGTGAACAAGTAGCTTTCGCATATGAAGAAACTCGGCAAGAAATATCGCACATTCGAGCTGCTTTTCAATACTTTGCAACAATTCTGATCCGTGCACTGTAAATCCAAGAGTGCCATATGACAAAGGCACTGTAGATACTAGCAGTATTTTTATTTCTGTTTTTTTTCGATTCTCAGTCTATTCAGTTCATCGCATGGATCAACAAATATATCAATTCGTGTAGATGTATGTTGTTTGGCCGGACTTCGAAGAAAGACATTCTGAAGGAAAGAGGAAAACATTGTAATGTCCACAAGGTGTTTGTTATAAAACCGGTGAAGGTACTCACTATGGCTGTGTAGCCGAAACCGGTCGTTGAAAAGTTTCAATCTTTCCCACAGTTATCAGTGCGATTTAAAATGAATCGATTGATTCAATCCCTGATTTCCTCTGTCAAATTTAACAATATTTTTAGACAATGATATCCGAAATCTGAAGCTATAACTCAGCTCACTTTTCCTCTATTAATACGTTTGTAGATTTTGAGAGAAAATTATTTCTATTTTAAGCCTAGTTACACATAAAGTCAATAGCAAATGATTATCACCATAAGTTATACATGTACATATTATCTACAGACATTTGACCCCAGGATTCTCTCACGAGTAGAATACATAGCCTAATTTTCAGAATTTGTGAATTTCTAACTTTGGCTTAGATTCAGATAGTGGCATACCAAAGGGGGGCGGGTGGGTCGGATGCACATTCTCTTCAAGTCCGCATTTCAGTAGAACGGGAAACGAGTGACGAGAAATTTCTGAACAGAGAGGGCGTGTATTCTGCATGTTAAAAAAATTGAACCCCCCTTTGAAATTTCCCTGATCCAAGGGCTATACCTCTGAAGGATTTCATGAAAAAACAGCAATACCTGCGCATATTCTTTAATATGGATCGCATAATACTTCTTAGTTTTCTGAAATGTAATCATCCTATTTAAAGCGACGCAAAATTACTATTACGCATCTTTTTTTTAATGCAATTGCGTCTTATACTCAACGAAAATGACCAGTATAAAATAAGGAATTACATCTGTCCTCGACAACAATATCGTATGGAATACTTTTTCCGAATGGGAGATTCACCTTGAGAAAGTTGGTCAATAACGCGGAGAGAGGCATTAAAGTTGAAGGATTCTCATCGACAGAGACGATGCCCATAACATTTTTCTTGTCGATGTTAAAGAAATGGGTAGTTAATACCGATTCAGGATCGATTTTTCTAACTTTCTTGTAATAAAGCGTTAAAAATTAACTTATTCCAATCTTGATTTAGAATATATACAACCTTAAAGTTGATATAGCAGGCAAAATTTAAAATAAGTTTAGAATTTGTAATTGGAATGGTGAACAACACTGTGATACAAGAGTATCATATACACGAAAGCTGCATATAATTATAAATTTAACGAAAATGATTAGACGAAATATTCAAGAAAAATGATGATTTTGTTACGTAAAGTCGAGGATGGATTAAGATGTATAATTCATACTTCTTTGAAGGGGAAGGTAAAAATGAGTATTTTTCAAGCATGGCTCTTAATATGGCTAAGAGTTCAAGGATGGCTCTTAGATAGAAACACCATTTCAATTGAGTAAATTCACAGATAACATCGTTTTTCATTGCTCGAAATAGGTACAGATAAAAAGAGTATTTCTTTAAAGGTGGTGCTCGTAGTGTATCAGTTACGATAAATTTGCTTGAAATCTCTTCTAGGTTAGCTTTCCATTCCCAACATAATTTTTCTTTTGGTATTATTTTACAGGTATAGATATGGAATTATAAGATTCCTGATGAACATTCTCAAAACAGATTTGTTCGATATTATGATATATCTTAAGATATAAATCGTACATTGGAAGATCAGCGACACAGGAAAAATATACCACTACACAGGAACTACACAGGAAAAGAATTCTTCTGTGTGTATAGATATATTAATTTCACCAATAAAGACCTACAACGCAAATGTGGATGAGCTCACATATTTTTTAGTAACGAAGAAGCTTAGAAAAGGAAGGAAATATGTGGAACGTTGCGAGAAGGAAATTTAAATGGGTGAGACGAGCAAAAATTTTCGAGACAAGTCTTATAAGAATCGCTGAAAAACTCTTTGATGAAGCTTCTCTATGTAGATGTCGAAAGCCTTGAATACTCGTATGTATGCATGAACAAGATTGGCAATGTCAGCGAATACTTTCTTAGAATTATATAAAATATCAGAGATATAATCAGAGATAAATCAGAGTTATAGAAGAAATTAATCGATGCATTGTCAGCTGGATTTAATATACATTAAAGGGCTGGCTTAAGGGTAATAAATGTTAAGAAATTATTAAATAACCTCAATACTTTCTTAACATTTTAATAAATTAATTCAGAGTTATAGTAAAAATGAATCTATACATTGGCAGCTTGATTTGAATATCCATGAAAGGCATAAAAAAAGAAGGCCCGTATTCAAATAATTATATTTCCCAGTCTTACTGATGACACCAATAGTAAAACAAAATAGAAAATATCCTCTTACTTCACCCAGAAAATGAATTCTTTTTCTCAAATAAAATTTCGATGTTAAATCACCTGAATGCAGGCAGCACGCTACGCGAGAGTGATGGTTTTTATTTTGCTGCCATTCTGATGCAACCGAATGGTAAATGTGGTCTTCCGATGAAAAATGGTTCCCCATCCCTGCCCCAGCTCCCCCGTTACATTCCATTCAAGTTTATTATTTCCTTGATAATTAATTGAGTCACATCCTAACTTCGAACTCGTCGAAACCCAAGCAGAAAACACAGAGAGATTGATTAAAATCTGGAACTCAATCTGTCACCATGAACCAACATCAAAAATTATTCGTTCGAGATATGGGGCAAATGTAATTAATCTTGATCCCTGCCTTTGGATTGAATGTTCGGGAATAAAATAAAAATTTCCTGAGAGTGGCGAAGGTAAAAAACAGCCTTTCCCCAATCTTTGAGAATTTGAAATAGATCGATTCATTCGCTGGGTAGAAGGAAGGAATTCTCCATATGCATCGCCTGCTCCGGCGCCATTGTCTAGAAAAAGGCAGCAAAATTAACTTGTTGATACACGTCCTCCGCGCTCACTCGTCGGAAACTTCGCATTCATTTCCCGTCTTTCCTCATCGTTGTATGATATCGAACTGCGCAAGGCGGAGACCGGTTTTATTCTTGCCCCAGAAACCTCGACTCACGGATTGAATTCCAATATTTCGAAATGGAATGCGAGGATGCGATTATAAGCCGAAAATTCACGTCGCTACACTTGCGCAATCTACCATGCGCGCCGGAATACGCGCCCCTACCTTCTTTTATTCGTCCCTTTCGGTGAGGAATAAAACCAGTTACTCCGTCGCGACTGCCGTTCCGATGCCCGCATTTCCAGCGATTCCCCAGAATTAGATTCGGTCTATTGCATTAATTTGCAGGTTAACTAAGGCCGTAAGAGGGTGCAGCTCTCAATGGAGAGAAGGGAATTCTTACGTTAATGCCCGAAGCGTTATTTAAATGGAAATATATACGTCGCGTATAGTTTTATCCCGGGGCGGAAATTCCACGCCCGGAAAAGATTCGATATTGCAAATGAGGAGTAACTTACAGTCTCACGTGGGTCGAAAGGTCGCGGAAAAGGAGGAAAAAATGGATTCGCAATTAATGGTTTGACTTAGGCGCCGACGCGAGCGGGGAAGATGTGAATAGACGGTGGGATAAAAACGAGCAGTGATTTTCTTCCGACTCGGGTGGTCTTCTGGTTAAAGAGATTCTCTCTTTTTTCAAAGGGGAACGAAACCTTCTCCACTTCATTGAATGCACGCACCACGTTTTGTGAGGTAGTTATTGACACCTGTCGGGTATCTTGGTTTTACTGCTGGTAAAGGTCGGGGAATGAAGAAGACGGCCAGGCGTGGTTAGAAAAAGGGTGGTATGGGAAAGAAGAGGGAGGAGAAGGGAAGAGAGGAAGGGGAACGGAAAGGCAGAGACCGTATAAGCTGGGAATGGAAATGGTGGAGAACGAGAGCAGGGTAGGTAACACTGAAATGCAATGAAAAGTGTACTAAATGGAAATATTAGTTGGACTATTTTTAGGAATTTCCTTTCGTGATTTTCGTAGAATATTAAGCGGAGCTGGACTACAGAAACATCAATTTTGGAGCTTATAATCTATCATCGCTGGAAGACCTTCGTGAAAAGACATTTAACTAAGAGAAAAATACTTTGTAATTTCTACATAAGATATAATTCAGCGACTATTGTCGGCTTCAATACTATCATGAGGCCTGATGGTACCATAGCATTTTAGCCAAATCCGTCGTTGATATATCTTATGTGGAAATTATATTGTTTTTCTTTTAGTTCTTATAGTTCAATTTTTGTACCTTTCGTTCGAGAAATGATTTCGGTTTTCCTAAAGATTAAACGAAGTTTCGTTTTCTGATGTATGTGCATTTATAATGAAGTAATGGCACATGGAAGATAAAGTATTTATCTATAACGCAATATTTCTTAGTGAATTAAAGTTGATGAAGTTTCCCAGCGTGTTTCTCACATAAGAAAAACTTAAATGCCTTAAGATTTTTAACAAAGTCGATTATTTCTTAGGTGCATAACAATCAGTAAACATTCAAAATTCAACGATTGAAGTTGAGATATCCTGCAGGTATTGATGGTTAATGTTGTAATTATGATGAATTTCTTCTACATAGATAATCAAAGGGAAAAAGTTCGATTGTGTCAAGGTCTTGGAAATTATGGTGACAACCTCTAATTTAACTAACGACATTACCTTTACTAACCCTTCTCCCCTCCTTACCTTATCCTCAAAACTATTTGTATAATATATAGTCTCTCAGTATTTCCATGGGGTGTAACTGATAATGGCATGAAGGCCGAAACAAGTCGGTTAATAGAATCAAGTGAAAAATGCGATATCCATTAACAAAATCCATTACTTCGGCTTCGAGATAATAATTATTACGAAATCCATTGTTTCTCACTTAGAAAATACTGCGCTGGTCATATCGTGCAAGTTTCACAAAATGGAAGTATACTACAACATTAACTGCAACTCTTTATGCGAAAAAGAATTTACGGAAATGTCGTGTTTCCTCACTGAAGGTTATTCTGTCTTTTCTATGCCTTTGCATGTAGAATTATCAAAATTTTACGTCAATTTACGTCCTTTATTAAAAAAAAAGAATTAAGGATTCAGGTCACTCCTTGGTGAATAAAGCAATTCAGCGGTTTCAAGGGACTCTTGTTTCCATCTTTTACCCCGTTCTCTTTCTTCTCGAGGACTCCATGATTGCTGTAGACATGTAAAAAATTAAGTAATGATAGAGCATTTTGGTTAATGTTACTTTTTCGTTTTACCCAATTGAAATATCACGTTCACATTCATCATTATGTCAACTCGAAATTATCTCGTTTCCTTTATTACGTTTAGTTTTCGATACCTGAAAATATTAACTCGTAGAGGAATTGAAAATCAAATTCGATAGAAAAAATTAAACAATCTCTTAAATAAAATCAAAAAGCGAAGTTATGGAAGAAATGCAAGTCGAAATTCGACATAAATGATATTAACACCATCAGGTCAATGATATCAAATCACAGTTATGAAATTCAATAATCTTATGGAAGAATTCCACATATTCTAAAGGTAAAAAAATTACACGAAAGGACTATATAAAGAATGTAAAGTAAGAGTTAAAGCTACGATGGAAGCTACGTTAAACCCATATTTTAGCCGATATGGGCAACCCGATGGATTTAGATTTGGATTCATACCCCGCAAGCTGCCGGTGGGGAATGGCAGGGGGATTTTACACTAATTTTACAATAATTTTCAAATGCGCAATATCTGAACATATTAAACCAAAATTAACACAACTTTTCCGCGTACAAGATAAATAAGATTCTTAAAAATTACTTTTCTTTCTTTACCAGAAGTTTCCGTTGCTTAGATTGGATACGCAATTTGAAGGCAAACTAACGTTTACGCTGATTTGTATGCCACACGCCGAAAGACGGCTTGCAGGGTAATCTACATCTACATAAGTACCCTGCAAGTCGCCTTCCGGCGTGTGGCAGGGGGTGTAAACACCAAGAGTAGAATTACTTCTTTAATTTATTATTATTGCGTATCGTTCGTGGAAAAAAAGAGCCCATAAAACGACTTGTCCTCGCGTCTCTTTCTCTTATTTTACGCTCACTGTCGGATCGGCCAAAGTAGCAGGGGGGTCGCATAATATCAATTACGTCATCTTAAAATGTATTTCCTCTGAATTTATCTAACAATCGCAGCCTAGCTTCTAATCTCCTTTCTTTCAAGGATTCCCAACCTGCGTCTGTGAGCATTTGCGTTACACTTGCTTCTCTATCGTAGCACTTTTTAACAAAACGTATCGCACTTTCTCGAGTTCGCGAGAGTTCGTTTCATCCGCTGGGTCTCATATACTCGCCGCATATTCCAGATGGGGCCTAACTAACGTGAAGTAGCATCGCTCTCTAACTTCTTCATCGCATCTACCTACAATACGCTTTATAAAATCGAGCTTTTTAGTTGCTTTACCGCATATTTTTCGAATGTGTGTGCTCCAGTTTAAGTTATTGGTTAGGGTGATTCCAAGATATTCTATATGTATATAGTATAACCATGTAGATATAGATGTAGACTCGTGATGGGTTCGCAATTCTAATTCTTAACATAAGATAATGAGATATCTTCATTGGCTGTTAACAGTTAACTGTTTTTGAACATTATCTGTTTCTTTGGTGATATTCATCTAATCAGTGATACTGTAACAAGTGTGAAAAATGGCGACGTGACTGGGACTCAAACCCAGGTCTCCCACTTTCAGCCGCACGGCTTTTCCGTGCTATGTTACTCACCTTTCCGTAATCCTTGTGAACTCCTTTGGGGGGTTAACTTCATAAGACCGTTTAATGTGTTGGCTGCCTCAGTGAGAACCATCTGGCGGCAGTTCGAGCCACAAATGTGGAGGCTTTTCACTTTGCTCACAAAAGCATTCCCAAACAGTGTGAAAGAGACGGGTATTTCAGTGGTTAGAATACCTGCCCGCAAAGTGGGAGACCTGGGTTCGAGTCACAGTCATTTCGCTGTTTTTCACACCTCTTATTCCTCGGGTTTCAGCCGCACGGCTCTTCCGTGCCATGTTATTTTACCTTTTCTTTTATGTTAATGTACATACCTTTTCCTATTCCTAGAGAAATTTTGTAGAGTTGAAATTAACAAAATATTAAAAAGGTAGGAATGTTCCTTCACGATATTTTACATATGAAAAAGCATTACCTCTTTAAGTGCTAGAAAAGGAACTACATAAAGAGGTGACTCAATAAAAGGTGAAATATGGATAAATGATATGAGGGATAGTAAGAGAAACGCATACTTAGGGGGCGAGGGTAAGAGAATTAGAGGAGAATGAAAGAGTTATGGGACAGGAAAGAGGGGAACAGAGTGTAGAGGAAGGGGGCAGAGTTCCGTGGAAAAAGTAAGAGAAAATACGAAGCTAAATATCAGGGTTAACGAGAGAAGGATTAATAGAAAGAGCTGAAAAAGCCAATTCTGGAAGAAGAGTTGAATTATGGGGAAGAAGAGGAAAGCTGCGAGGAAAATTAAGAAGAATGGGAGCTGAAATGGGGAGAATTATTGCAGATTAAAAAGATGGATCTAGAAAGGGATGGTGGATGCGAAGGGAGAGGGGATTGGAGACGGAGGAGAAGTGGAAAGAGGCACTGAGAAACGATGACAGAAGGGAAACACGAAAAAGCGGAAAAGAACATGTGGAATGGAAAAGTAGTATGAGAGAATTCGTGAGAGAGAGGATAAGGTGGAAAGGCCTGCGAAATTGAAGGTAAGGCAGGTCAAAGAGAGAGAGCATGTAGATGGAAGGAGAGTTGAATTAGGAAGGTTTGGGAATTCGTGAAAAGACTCTGGGAGACGGTGGGAATTTGTTGAGTGGAACGGGGAGCTTGCTTATACCAAGGGAGCGTGTATGCGAGCAGTATTCCCGCTACCCTCCGCACCGAGGCGCCACCTGCTGCTGTCCTTTATTCAGAGATCTCTAAAGGGAACGTAGCTCTCTCACCTTTCCCTTTCTCGCTCCCTCCTTCCAATAGCATTAACATATTTTACCACCGTTCTACTCATCCAACATCTAATTCGGTTTTCCCACCTAAGTCTCGAGGGAGAATTTCGATACTAACGACGCATAGTGACTGAAGGCAGCAATTCGGCCCGGTTGCGCCACCCGTGAACCGGCCATTGACACATTTTCCTAATTAAGATATCAAGTTTTCCTAATTATCATATCAAGGGCCTTGTACATCCTCGGATATCGGCGATCTCGCGGGGAAATTGGAAGAAATGTGTCAATCGAGAGAAAAAGGCACACGAGTTCGACCTACTTCTTGTGAGAAGCTATTTTTTGGGCTTGCGAAGTACTTCGTGGTTTCCAAAGTTCAAAACTTTAAGGATAATGCATTATTTTTTTAATCCCTAGAATGAATAACTCGATTTCTTTTAGTTCAGCTCTTGAAGGCTTAACACTTGAAACAAGTGTATCGCGTTGATGTTGATTGAGTTGAGGAGCTCTTCCCTCCTCCCTTTAATGCTCAAAATGCAATGAAATGCGTTTAAAACGCTCCCGCTTAAGATACTACACCAGTTGATACGCGGTTATCGCTCGGAGCCAGTCCTTATAACAAGAAAGTCATGGATACCGCTAAAGACACCCTGATAACCGCTCATAAGCAGGATCTTCCCCAGTTGCACTTCAACTCACTGTAGTAAATCCGACACTACATTTAATAGACCGAACATTCTTTAAATTATCTGTATCACCGCCCTCGTATCTCCTTTCCTGGCCTCTAAGAGACTACTTCTTTTGAATCTCTTATTGATTTATTTATTAGTAATTATATTATTATTGTACATAACCTTATAAGTAGAACAATGTTCTGGTGGCAAAGATTCAACAAACACCCCTATTTAAAAATACCATAATGAAAAATAAAACAATAAATACCATAGTGACACAATGAGGGAAACAATTACACTAAAAATCTAGTCGATACACAAAATAAATTTAGTTTATACTATAGAAAGTCAAGTAACTCTCCAAAAACCTATTCCAGTTACCCAGTTAGTTTACCTTTCCCTTAAATGTACGAATTCGCGGAGGAAAAGGCACGAATGTTTCTGCGCGAAGTGCGTTCAATTGGTCAGCGGTCCTATTAAAAACTGAATATTTGACCAAGTAGGTTTTTTGAGGAAGGGGTACAATTTTATGGGGGCGGTCATATCTGCTCAAGTAGGAGGGGTTTCTTATCCTATCCCTGATGTATGCCCATGCTGGATTGCCAGTGTAGGCGTTGTATAGGCTTCCCATCCAGAAGAGTTTCCTTCTGCTTTCTAAAGGTTTTTTTTGTATCTAATTGCGCAACAAGTTAACAAAAATTGTCTTTCGTTATGAATTCGAGGTAAATAAATATATTTCTAGTAATCTGCATTTTATTCGTCACTGTTAGTGTAGACAAACACCCCATGCTGAATAATACGGCGATTCTAATTTCTAATTGTCTTTCGTTATGAATTCGAGGTAAATAAATATATTTCTAGTAATCTGCATTTTATTCGTCACTGTTAGTGTAGACAAACACCCCATGCTGAATAATACGGCGATTCTAATTTCTAATTGTCTTTCGTTATGAATTCGAGGTAAATAAATATATTTCTAGTAATCTGCATTTTATTCGTCACTGTTAGTGTAGACAAGCACCCCATGCTGAATAATACGGCGATTCTAAAGATAGTATGACAAATGTATATGAATTGCAGCATTTAACCATCAATACCAAAATGTAAAACGAATTTCAGCTTGAAAATGGATGTATGTATTAGCTTTTTTTGGCTGAAATAGGTCGATAATGACCAAGAGAGTGGTACAAATTTTATTGGATCAAATCAAAGAATTCCTTCAAAGAAAAATCAAAGGATTTCTTCGAAGAAATAAACTTTTATTGATCTCATGGCATTCCATTCATTCAGATAAGTGCCTACATGTTGAGTAACTACTGAGATACATCTCACGATGAAATGGCGAAAATTCAACAGTGAAAATCATTTCATTTAATATCGTTCCTGTCTTTATAACTCACGTAGGAGACCTTCACTATGTGGAATTTCGGCATAACGAAGACCTACTTTTTTAAACTCTGTTTTTAGTCATAATTTCCTGTTTTAGTAGATACCTACTTTTCCATTATTATGACAACTAGGGTGTGATGTGATAGATAAGAAAATGTTTCATTCCAACATGTTCTGTGATGGTGTTAATTATGAAATAATCATAGAATAAACGAGATTGTCCTTGTTTTTATACTTCAATGTACCCTCTTTGTTTCTTTCGATTCCTTTTCTTTGATTAAATGGGCCAATTTGCTATAATCTCACTGTTCCTAAGATGAGTATTTCTTAATTCATTATTCATTAATACATTTTAGTTGAGAAAGATTGATCTTACTAATTCGTGAATAAATCAATTGACTAACTCTCAAATTATGCCAATGAAGCTTTGGAGACTCACATCACTGAGTTTGTTGTTCAACTTATTTAGTTTCCATTATTAGAAACGTTTTATTTCCCGTTTACGACCCTCAAAAATGTTGATATCGTCCTTTTTATTTTATATTCTTTTATATGATACTGGGTGAACATATTAATTTTACGTACTTATTAATTTCTGTTAATATTTGTGTACATATCTAAAATATATACGCGTTCATGTTTTCATTTTTTTGTTAATTTCTATCTATATCTATCTATCTATCCCGTAGCTGGTGCAAATGACCCTAGCTTTCGAGACACCAATAAAAAGTAATTCTACTAACACTACTACTATATTTTTCATAGTTTGTCTGAATAAATGAAAATGCGTTAAAATATGTTTCGCATCGTCAAAAAAGGTCTGTAACCTAAAGAAATGTAGCGAAAAAAGAGATTTTTTTCCCTACATCCATCTCTGTCGCAAATTTTTCAATGACGCAGATTTAAACAACAGCCGGAAAAGTATCAGCTAATCAAATTGCCGAAGAAAACAAGCGACAAAGAAAAACATGACACAGAAATACAGCCGAATATTACATTCAAGATATGATTCGAGTCGTCAAAAAACAGTAACGTGACACTGGGCATGGGAGGAAGAAGAACAGATGTGACGCTAACGGAAAAAGCGCTGAATTCGATGTTGTCGGCGTCGAGTTTTTCCTTCCACTTCTACTAGGGGAAGTTCCGGAAAGCATCTATTTGTGGAATCCTGGAGAAAGTTCCTTGTCGGGAGGGTAGTCGGAGCGGTTAGTTTCATAAAGGATGGAATGAGAACGGATAACTTCGGAAAGTTCTGCAACAATTCAAAGGGAGGCGTTCGAAAACAATGCAGAGGTTGAGAATAAACGAAGGACGTCTTCAAAAATGGAACGCCAAAATCTTCACGGAGAGAAGTCCATCTGAGATAATGTTAAGAACTTAAAGAAGCATTGCTCTTTGAGTCGGAACTAAATACACGGTTTCGACTAGGGCCAATCGCTAATAAACACGGAAATGGCTCCCCGTGAATCTTTTAGTTCACAAAATCCAAGAGGAGGCAAATATATTCTTTATTTGAACTCAGCTCTTGACTGTGTAGAGCTAATGTTTACTTAAACTCCGCTCTCAACATAAATATTTATCAGGAGAATACTTTAGCGGTATGTACACAACTAGTAGAGACGTATCCTTGGAAACAGCGAGAACGGAAAAACGCTTGAAACTCATACAGGTTCGTTAAATATAATATAGTATGTTTTCGAAAAACTTTGAGAGATCACGATCCAATTTTTTCTTATAGTATCGATACCTAAATATCATAAATGTCATGTAAGACCTCACCCGCAGTTGAAGACCACACACTCTCCATGAAACCCCATCATAGGACGGGACGGAAATGCTTTAATTAATTTTTTTTGCTACACCGATTTTACGATTTTATTATTTAATTTCTATCTGTGTTTTCGCGGGTTTTTTTTCGCTCCCCTTCTTATGTGAGCGTTTTCCCGCACCATGGGTTTTTCTCTGAAAGCCTTCAGCCGAAGAGTTTCTTTCCCGCAACCCTATCCTTTACTTTCTAAGGTATTTTTTATATAATTTTTAATCACTGAAATTCTATGTAAATATATGACTACAGAGGTTAGGTGTAAGAGAGGCCCACATGGGCCTAACCTCTCCGAATAAAGTTTTTTATAATAATAATAATAATAATAATATGCGATTATCTGTAGAGTTATACAGTCAGCTATGGTGGATTTCTGAGGGGCATAAAATCTTAGGAGACCTATTCTTTTCTTCAAGAAGACCATGGTTCAAATCCAATGAATTTATTATTTTTCCAGATGATTTAAGGTGAAATTTTAGTTTCATGTATGCAATGCTTTACTACCCTTCGAACTTCGAATGCTACCCGAAAAATGATTAACACTTCGTTTGCAAGATATACACTGTTCGCCTTTCTGATTTCCTTGCCCCAGAAACGGTTTGAAAATATCAATATGGAAATATGTTAACGCGAAATGTTTCCATTTCATTATCCTTTTATTTCCGCTTATTTAAGCCGTTCTCTGATGAATTCCTCACCTAGACTCTTCCTTGGATCTTAAAACTTTTTGTGTATATCTACCTGGGTGTTTAAACGCGTCAGTAATGAAGAAAATGCTCTCCTTCAGTCAGAAGATCTTACGTCAAATAAAACTATTTCGGTTTAAATATATGTGTACATAAATTTATGGCATACTTTTTGCCATACCTTTCCAAGTTATTTTAAGCTCACTTAAAGCTTATTCACGTTTTGATTTTCATCGTAAACCCTTTACCATCTTCCAAATTCTCTTTACACTTTGAAGATTTTTTGTTTAAAGAACGATTTCCTGATTAGCGCGTCCTTAAAAGAAAGTAGCTAAATTCATTAATTTAAAATTAATAATTTATAAGCACATATAGAACGATCGTTCTCAGTCGATTACATATAATAAATATATGGAAATCAAGATTAGAAGAAACATTCCCCACTTCCTCGTCCCTCATTCCCTCTTCCCTCATTCCTCAAGCAAGGAAACCTTACTTGTAAGGCATCTATAACGTGTTCAGGTACGTGACAGTGCTGTAATATGCATAAAAAACGCCTTTGTTTTTGGAGAATTCGCGTCATTAGAACCCTACTAGGTTACCAGTAACGTATAAAGGGCCATGCGTTTGAAGCGTGTACGGCGATTGGGGTTCAGCGATATGAATCAAGCCCAAGGACTAACAATGGCAGCCGCTTTTGGACCCGCCCCTTGCCGACCCTCGATTCTATTGAGGCGGAAGACAGGGGCTAAAAGAGGAAGCCTGTATCCGAAGTCCGATTAATGAGTAGATGTGTATGGGCGAAGTCGATAGAGCTTCTCGTGGAATTTGCGAATTGGCTCCCTCTAGACACTCTCTTTGTTCTTCTGAGTACACCGCTCTTTCGCATTTGACGGTTGCATTAGGTGTGCTGTGAGAGCAGACGGACAGGAGAGCCGTCTGGCATTGAGGGTTTGGCATGGGAAGAAATTTTGCCCGTACGATTAGATGAATATGAGATGAAGGCGTGGTGTGTTTAGTTCATAAGTGTTCAGCTTCTTTAGGATAGCAATGTTGAATCACGGCAGTGGAAACGAATAAAGTCCCGTGAGGTTTTGTAGGTTCTGGAAAGCAGAATGCGTTACGTAATTGATAGATTGATTGAAGAATTAGCAAAGGAAAAGGAAATTGATTAAAATTCATTGAAAAACTCTTATCTCTTGGAAATTGCAAACCATCAACAATCCCTTAATACAACATATATGGGACTATACACCAACTGTACGTCGAAGAATGAAGAGGATCAAGGAACCCAAACGAATACTTACTCTGCTTGAGTAACACACCAAGAGGAAATGGAAAAAGAAGCTGTAATTTATTAGTCATAGTTATACCTTCATTATCTAGTTAGGTTTAGGTTAGGTTAGATTACTTCAAATATAAGAGCCTATCTTCACTACTTCCTAAAATAACAAACAATTCTATTAGCCTTATTCGGGGGTTATAACTGCCTTAGAGGGTTTCCACCGCTCATAAACACTTCCTTGAAGCCGATGAACAACAAGATAAAAGCGTCAGACCGACCACTTATATAAGTTACATTATTATAATCAATAAGAAGGATTTTAATTTTTGTAGATATAGTTTTAATCGGTATTATCGACCGTAATTTTTATATTGTTCCGAACACCGCCACCTGGTTTTTAGACTCCATCTGTAGTTTCTTATGTAAAAATGATCATAATAAAGATAATTTCATTTCCTATTTAAAACTTGAGCCAAACCAAATGCCCTCCTTCAGTTGTAAATGTTAAAGGGAATTATTTCTCACCTAAGACGCAAAGAGAATATGAAGTAGACAAATGCAGCTACTTCTACTCAAAGACCAAATGATGGATTTAAAAGAATGCAGATAAAATATTCTTGGTAAACACAATAGGTGTCACTTAGAAAATAAAGAGGAAATGGAGAGTGATATTATAGAAAGTTAGATAATAATGACGCAAGGTTACTGACTTACAAGTACGTAAATTAACTTCGGCTACTAGGTAATTTGATATGGCACGTAACATCCTCATGATTTGGATAGCCTAAAATGTGTAAAAACTCGATATTGAAATACAAAAGTTGATAATATTAAAAGAATTGCCTTCAAATTAAGGAATGCCGCAGAAGTGGAAGAATGAATACATATTGTATGTCGTATCTTAATATTCATTCTTTGGTATATTAACATAAGATTTTCGAAGTTTAGATATATTAAATTGTTGGAATCTTACTTTTGAAAAACACCTGCCAGTGATGTTAAGAGTTTAGGTTCTAAATATAAGGAAGAAACATGTTCTCAGGTAAGCAATTAATACACTTATCACAATTATATCAATCCTAGCATTAGTCTAAAGACTTTAGTATTGTTATGTCTCCACACGCTGGATAATTAACAAAAATAAAAGGTTCAGCGAGGGACTAAACAACGAAGTAATGAAGGGAAAGAAGAGTGCTAAAAAATACTCAGGGGTTACGATGAGTTCTACAGTTTCAATCCCTGATGAAACGCTTTTATTGCATCGGTTCGAAACACAATCGAGAACAGAAAAGTACCGAAAAATACGAAGCCTGTAAGAGGGATTTCAATGGAAAATAATTCCGGTCAGTGATTGTTACAAATGGGCGGGATTCAAAGGAGGGGTACATAAATATGAGAGCGCGAGGGAAGAATAACGCGATAGCAGTTTCAAAAGATACTCGAAGATAAATGGGGAGAAATCTCAATGGGAAGAGATCGCTATTGATTGGAGGCTTAAGTATCGGGACAAGAGAAGAGGAAAACAGAGAATGAGATGGCGAAATGGGCGGAGAGGGAAATTATGGGAAGAGGGAGAGAAGAGGGAGAGAGAGAAACCCAGGGTTTTGTTGCGAAATATGGGAAGATTAAGAAAGTAGATTGAGAGGGAAGCAGCGGGCGGAAAAAGAAAACCCCCGGGGGATTATGTAGTTATGGAATTAAAGAGGAACCCGTGGGAGTTCGGGATTCGCCCGCAGGGATACGAGAATGAGAAGGGGTTGCGGACAGTGTGAAACGCCACGGATCTTAACGAGCGAACGCATTGGAATAATAGGCGGATGGATTCCTCCAGAACGGATGGCTCCAAATGCGGATTCGGAAGTTCTGCTCAGAAGAAGATCAGAAACTTGTTAAGAAAGCGAAGGGAGTTTTAAATATCAAATTAGTATTACTTCCGCGACGTTGGACTTTATCTATAGAGGATGAGATAATGGGAAATGTCAAATTACATGCCAAGCTTGGAAGTGCCATATGTATTAGATACAAATAAAGAGAGCCGTAGCCAAGGGGGTGGTTTTGGGGGTTAAAACTCCCCAATGAGAAAAGAGCCAACAAAAAAGGAAATCATGCGAGAGGATGCCCTCTTGCAACTATGTCATACAACAACCACTGGTGATTCGCAGGTTTGAATAAATTAGTTTATATTATCATTAGATTTTGGTAGAAGTACTCATGCCCCTGGATTGTAGGTAATACACTGTTTATTCCGTGCCTCTAAACGCCCCCGATAGACAAATCCTGGCTTCGCCCCCGACAATGTATTTTTATATTTGTTCGCACAGAGGTACGATCCGGATTTATGAGGTTCTTCGTAAAGTGGAATCCAAACTGACTCTATTGACCAACCTGATATTTGGCGAACCAAATATTTAAGCCTATTTACGAAAGAAAGTATACTGGCAGTATAAAGTTTTCTTGATATTTAATGCCTGAAATCGAAGTAACTAACATCGTGGGTTATTTTTGTTTAGTGGTTTCATAAATCTGATTTGCAAGCTGTCCTTAGCAGGTCGAAATCAAGCAATGCATGATGAAATAGTATTGAAGTTTTTATGTGGACACGACACATTTAATTGAAGATATCATAAATCATTATTTCGCTGCTAGAAGAGAATGGATCTTAAATATCCCTCTAATGATACCTCGGTGTAAATAATTGATAAGTTATACTAGCAGTCGCCTTTTTATGCTTCTTTTCCTCTGTGCTTCTCCTTTCGACGCGAACTTCTCTCTACAGAGAGTAGGGTTCCCATTATGTTTTGAATTTAAGATTGATCGAAACAACTCAAATATATAGTTCTACTTGAAAATACGTTTGCGATAATAATGAGTATATTGACTGACTAAGGAAGATTACTTGGATAAATTTATTATATTCCTTTTTTATTGTTGAATTTATGGTTTACCATGATTGGATTCCATACACATGGGCTGTACTACTTTCATTATATCTTTTTCATAGGTTAGATTAACCTCCGTAGATTAACAACGAAGAAACTCCCCATCATTTTGTACACTGCCAGTATTCTATTTATTTCAGGAATGAATTAAAAGGCTGACTCACCATAATATTCTAGCTGACATGATTTTCAGCCCAGATCTGTGTACTCCTTTTGGTTATCGGTACATGTTAAAATCTAGGATATCTTTACAATACAATACAAGCGTCTTTTTATTGGGAGAAATCTTTATGGATTAATCGAGATAAATACGGAATAAATCCCTCCTCTACGGGAGGTTTTTGGAGGGTTTTTCCTCCCGTCCTAGGGCGAATGCCAGGCAATCCTATATTTTCATGTAATGTTTCCCCTCCAACGCTGCCACCTGGTCAGAAGGCCAAATTGCAGTGTAAATTTAAATAAATAAATAATAAATAGCATACTAGGACCGTTGCACAAAAATGTTATGATCAGCTGGTGTCATAAATTGGAATTTGAGTGACAGCAAAAAAAAATAAAAGCGTAATTTTCTGTATTAAACACTTAAAGCAACGGAGAAAAACCAAAGATTGGTGTAAGTGCACCAAAGCATAAACATGTAACAAAAGGCACAACGAGTTTTTTGGGCTTAAGGTTAAGGACAATTATGCTTTGAGCATTGAAGCATTAAACCAGAGGTTTCCTTTTATTGGATGGCGATATAAGCAGCTCTCTTCGAAGCTTGCGGGAAAAGGGGGGAAAATATATTTCTGTGTAAAACTAAGGTTTCACTTCCTTTCGAATCTATTCTACGAAGAGATAATAATGAGCTGAAACAATAATCTCCAATATTTCAGAAATATGTAACATGAATGGAGAGCATTAACGCGACAAACCGAATTTTGAATCATAAACTCCCTTGTTTTGATGTAATTCAGTTTCCGAGTAACGTTTTAAGCCTCAATAATTACAGACGTCTATACGATACATTACGGAGTGAAAACCGATTTGAATTGAGCAAACTATGCTGTTTTCTTCTGAGAATGTAATGTACTCGATACCAAGTAGAATGGTAAGAGATTAAAATAAAATTTTTATTATCCAACTCCGCAAAAACTCGCGAACAGAATGACTACTTCTACTCGTATTCGATGCATACATTTTCACGCAGCTAGCTGTGGACAGGTGCGTAGCCAAGTTTGTCCATTGGAAGGTTTAGAGCAATGGAGTTAAAACTGAATCCAGGGGGAAAATACTTTCTCCCGATATGTAATGAAAATAGAAACTTATCTAAAGGACCGATACTTATTTTAACATGTATACCCTGTGTATCTCTAGGTGTTTTTATATGGCATAATTTGCGAAAGTCCACGTTTTCGTTTATTATTGCCTCTGCTCTCAAGAGTGGAGGGGGGGTTAACCCGCAAAACCACCCTCTTGGCCACGCTTCTAGCTACGCGTATACATTTTTACACTGTGAATTGGCGCTTCTTAGCATAAGAAGGCTTTTCTTTGTAAGCTTAGAGATTACAGACGTAAAAAGTTGGAGCGAATACTCTATCAGAAGCTGAATTCTTATGTATGCAGACTAACGCAGAGAAGTATTCACACTTTTTAAGTATGACCGAACGCGTGATTTTAGTATTAACAAATATGTAGCCTACACCCAACACGGCCGCGTCTTTTGCGGGCGCATTCACATTCCTCCCTATTTCAGGAGAATGGATTCCGCCGATATTTTGTGCCGTATTTTGTATATTTTTCGAATGCAAATTCAGGATTGTATTTCACGCAGCACACCATCCGCAAACAATGGGAATAAGTTATTATGCGCGCTCAGCATCTAAACAACGGAGGAAAAGTCGAGCACACTCGGTAAATCTCACGGTAAGTATGACATATGTTAATGATCTGCAAACAAAAATCTCGGATCTGTTCTCCGACTTCCATAAATAGACCAAAAGGGGTACATATTGTAGAGTTGGCGAGATTTTTCACTGCCTCGACTTCGGGCGTAAGTTTGCAAAATTCCGGAATATTAAAAACATGCTGGAGTTCCCGTTGATTTTCAACATGGTTATAAAATTGATAAGCACAATAATAATGGTGACTTAATGGACTGCACAGAAAACATCTAGATGGTTAATACCGCTAATTAGAGAGAGGAATTGTAATTTACTCAACAAAATGCACAATGCACTCAACAATTTTATTGCTCTGAGATCACGATGATGGACAAACTTTTACTTTTAAATTTACGTAAGGAATATGCAAAAGAAGGGTTTTAACTGAGAGTACATAATAAAAGTATGGAAATCGACCGGGTAAAACCCTCAAAAAAGAATTTGTGTACCCAATCGGTAAGAAGCGTGCAACCAACATATTTTTGTAGTTAATTTTTGCTAAAAATCCCGGTTAATCTCCCAGAAATTTTACCTTTCTGACCCAGCACTGATGAGAGACTTCTTTTATCGCCCCCTTGATCTTGAGAAATCAATAGTTAACTGAACCCCTTGTAACACGCGACATCGAGCTGGTTAAGAAGCACTCCTAAATTTGACCCCGCAATTTGTCATCGTAAACTCAACATTTTCAAAATGTCTCCTCTCCATATGATTTATCATTACTCTTAAATGGGCCTAAATTCCATGTGTATCCTTACAGGGGAACGCATGAGCTTGAATTAAAAAATTGGCTTCGTCGGCAAACACGTACAAACTTTGCATTTTTTTATAAGATTCATTCTATGGTAATATTAAACTTTGTTAAAACAGCATGTAAGAACAGCTAGCTACCTTATTTTTTACGCCTGAATTATAAGCATCTCTAATTTTCTGTTAAGTAATCCCTTGAACAAAAATTTCGTTCTCCATACTCGGTCTGAGACGACGAAGTAACGCTTTTTCCACACTCCACTTCGTTAAGCAGCTACGTTACCTGGGCTACGTTAAAATCAACGTCATAATGGTGGCAAAAAGAAGATAACTCTAGTTTTCTATTTTCAACATGCTTTCCAAACCTATTCTTTTACATGGCTACCGCGTTTTGTCAGATTGATTCCACACGTTTGAGAACTTTAAAACGAAGACAGGGAGAAGATTGAACTTCTTACGTAGATTGTGCCCTAGAAAATACCAAAATAATACGAAATTGAGAAGTCTATCTTGAACGAATTACGAGAAACAGTCGACAGTTTTATGATTTTCATTTGCAGAGTAGCAGCGAGCTTCCTAATAAACTATATATGAACAAAGTCAGTTCATTTCGCTTTTTTTGACCCGTTTAAGGGCGTTATTGGTTCCCTGAGGATGTGGAAATTCATAAATTTGTTATCAGCAGTATCAGTCTGATTGTATTTAGATATAATTAGTAACTTACTATTATGTAAAAGCATTGGGGTACTAATATCCATATATTTCTGAGAACGACTCACCTGAATGCTCATAGCATAGTTCAGTTATTCATGTTATTCTTTCATCCAACTATAATAAAGCATTACCACTAAAAATCCACGTATGTGGTAATGTGTGAGAGGTCAAAGAGGCAATTCAAAGACAATTGTTAGAGGGATACCTTAGTATGGACGCATACCAATACTAATTATTCATTATTTATTACCATTTCTAATTATTCATTTATTTTTAAAT
>KZ308485.1:485896-496313 GCA_000376725.2 Ladona fulva | reverse complement strand
ACAGTTGTGTTTTGATGTCGCCAATATTTTCTTGTGCACCTCCCAAGGTGACACCGTGAGACTGTATCCATTATTTTGTATTCATGGCTATTGTTTCCGGAGTAAAACTCATCCGTGTGGATGTCACGCGACAATCGGTAATAAAAGGAGCAGTGACTTAATAAATTATTCAGTCCTGCACCTTGCTTCCTCTAATTTTTATCGTCTTAGACAAAGAAGAAAATTTCCATGGGCGCTATAATTTTAGATCTGCACCGGGAAGAGAGGAAGAGAATATACTACGAATCTCTGACTTATTAGTGCAAAGGCGAAACGAAGTTGGCGACCCATTACAGCATTCACAATGAGCAACTGCATAAGAGAACGCATGTAAACTAGAGTAATTGGTGTCGTGTCTGTCAGCAAACGTTTCCCGCTCAAAATATTGGCTTGCAGGCATATGGAAGAGAATTCTGCTGCAGCCAAGTCATCATAATTAGGGGTAAAAATGGTCCCTGGTAATGTAAATTAACGAAGGTTTTAAATTTAGATATGAAGATGAACGTGATCGTTACACACATACTTTTGCATGTTATTTCTAAGTCTCATTTGCTTCACCCGATCCGGGGAAGATAAGTTGAGAAGTGAGGGAACATTAGAGGCGTGTTTGCGCGCCATGCGTTATTCTGTGAATGCTGTTCGCTCACCTCTCAGTAAGCATCGCCTCCCTTATTTTCCAGTTGCACTAGGCCCACCTGCGCATTAGGCTACCGAATGTCAGCAAAGCTAACGAAATCGGGTTGTACAGTCAACAGTCATTATTGTACTACCCCGCTAACGTGCAATCCTTGCTTAAATGCCATAAAAGACACCTGAACAGATATTCCGCTGATATATTCACATAGGAGCCCTCGGTTTTATGTCATGCCATTAGAGCCAATAAAACTCTCCCTAAGCCATTTCGAGGTTCTTTCTGACCTTTCTTGAAATTCCATAGCAGATCGCATCTATCAAATACTGTATGTATGTTATGTATTTTAGTCGGGGGAAGTAATTTGAAGAAGGAACGGTGCGTGTCCAACTGCGTGTTGATTCTCTTCAGTTAGTCCGATAGCTCACAGTAAATTCTCAAAACGGGTCAGTTTAACTGTTCATTAACTAAGTTGTGGTGTGGAGGTTAATATAGCGTCGCATCTATTCTGCTTTTTACGGTACATTGATTGAAGGCCCTCAAATATAAGCCGTACAACAGTTTTATACATGGACTTTCATACCGATGATCAACGTTCAGACTACTGTGTTTTTGACACGTTTGCCCAGCAACACGTACGGTATTTCAACAAGTTCATTACGCGTACAAAAATATTTAATGAATAAGTGTTAAATTTTAATATTTCTTAATGTACCATATATATTTATCCTCCCTATACCAGAAAGTTATCCCAGCGATTGATAATACAGTAACTCCGATGAGAAACTCATTTATTTTGCAATAATACCACCCTCTTGATGTGCCAGTAAATGTCCAAGAGCGTATGGTGGCACAGTAAAACAGTTTGACCGTACATACAATGGTTCCATATATGTAGAAATAAAAATTCACCGGTCAGCCAAATTGTATGTACTTGAAATCAAGTTATATTTACACCAACCACATCAATCTGCAGAGCAACGGTACCAGGGGCGTAGTCAGGATTTGTCCATAGGGGGGGTAAATAGACACGAAGTAAACACTTCATCACCTACAATCCAGGACAAGAGTACTTCCGCAAAAAAATCGAACAATCTAAATGTAATATAATTGATAATGATTTATTTTAACGCACATACCCTACGAATATCCATCGGTGTTTTATGGCATAATTGCGAAAGGCCAACATCACGCATTCTTTCGTGTATTGTTGGCTCTGCTCTCATTGGGGATTAGAACCCCCAAAAACCACCTCCTTGGCTACGCCTCAGAACGGTACGTATTAAAACGATTTTTCAGAAACGGCTGTTCAAGAGGAAGGAAAGGAACGACTGAAACGGCGACGGATTAAATAATATGATCAAATATAAGGAAGCGGGTGGAAAGAAACGTGCAGGAGTGGGGTGAAGGCGGAAGCAACACCTGGAGACGCATTAGATTAAGTCAGATAAAGAAACGAGCGGAGCGCGACGGAGCAAAGTGGAGCAAGAGGAGGGAGCACTCGCATCGGTGCTCTATCCGAATTCGGAGAAAGGAACGAAAATTATTAGCTGGAGGATGAATGCGAGAGGGAGACGAAAGAGAATTACAAGATGGAAAGTGATTGGCGGAGCTGTTGGGGACGGCGAGTGGGAGGAGTGAGAAGGATGGCTTTCCCAGAGGACTTCTCGTTTGTGTCAAAAAAAGGGTTAATAGGGAGCTCTCTAGAGGTTTTTGGAAGCGAGTAATGAGGGGTTACGGATTTGAATGGATAAGAATGGGTCTCCCAGAAGTCGCAAAGGGGTGCTAAGAGGTTGCCCTTCGGGAAAGAATGAAAGGAAAGGTGAGTGGACAAATTGGATGGAAAGGCGCTGGGAACCGAAGGTTTCGCGATGATGGCTATGAGAGCGGATGCTGTGTGGAACCGCCGCTCCGATTGGGGCATTTTTCTTCTTCATTAAATCTTTCCTTGAGAGGGAAAAGAAAGGAAAATTTCGGCCTCTTTGTCGCGCAGAGACATTTTTTTAACAATAAACTCGATATTTAGAGTCCATGCGTTTTATTATATGGATTTTGTCAATGGATATTCTTTCCTGCGAATGATTCCAATATGGGGAATTAACGCATATCAGAAATTAATTTCACGTATTTACCATCGTTTCTTTTAACAGAAACCGTTCAAATCAAAATAAATACCGCTTAATGCTGCTTTAATTGCCAGTACGCGAAACGATCCAGGTGCAAGCGATAACTTACTTCATTGGTTCAGGAAGTCTACGATCATACATTAAAATGTGTTTAGTCATTGATCCTTTCAGAAATTTCAACCTGAGTTACAATTAAATGTAAATATACGAATAATTTATTCAAAAGTAGTGGTTTATATAGAAGATGATAGAATACCTCGCAATGGGATGGTTACTACCTGAAATGAAAATAATGGGTTTTGAAAATGATAATGATGTTTAAATTACTTCCCCTCAAAACCTATGCATTTCATGACAGATATTTTACTGAATTCGTTTCCGTGAACATTGATGCATACATGGAATATCCCAGTGATATACTAAAACTTTACCTAAGGGTAGGGATAAAATTTATCATCATATGATTACATTGATTTTCATTTATTGTCTAAAATATATTTTTGTACCTAAATGTATGTTTCACCTTTGTTTATAATTCAATGTTAAGGTTAGCATAATATAGCTATTTTACGTCAAATTACCTAAATTCTTGGGTGCGAGTATTTACTCAAGGTCGATCTTCCACATATATTTACCCCCAGGCTACGTGACGTGTGTAAATAACTTTCACGCTGTTTCCACTTGGAGTGAGTAAACTAAAGGTTTTAAACAGGCAATGTTCCCTTGCAAACCTTATATTTGCTGAGT
This sequence comes from Ladona fulva, assembly GCA_000376725.2. NCBI lineage: Eukaryota > Metazoa > Arthropoda > Insecta > Odonata > Libellulidae > Ladona > Ladona fulva. The sequence goes on along the minus strand of KZ308485.1, from coordinate 492,770 downwards.
TTTTCAACAAATTCATTCGATTAACCGCACATTTCCGACCACACATGTGAGCTACAAAGTTTCCATCGATTTTGAATCGAAAATAATTTACACATTTCCTATTATTTTACACGGCATTCTGTTTATTAGTTACCTGACCATCTCTCGAAGAAAACTAGAATTTTAATATTTTTTATTGCTTTTAAAGACTTCTCGAGCGTCTCGTTTCCGCAAGCGGTATTTTGGAGGAAGCTGAGGCACAGATGTTGACTTCTGGGGGATGGAAAGAGAGTTTGTATAATCAGGGACGGAAATATATCTCGTGTAGCCCAAGCTTCGCAGGAACTTTATAGAAGTGAAAGTAAATGTCGTAAAAGAGTTCCTATTAGCCATCTACTCGTCCTCTTTTGAGGCAGTTCGTGACATGACTTTAAGTGTACCTGTAAATATGATTTCCTTACATTTGAGCGCTTGTGGATCTTCCGAAATATCTTCGCTGTAGATAAAATTGTTATAAACTGTAACATAGATACCTTGATATTCTATTCGTATACACTCATCATTATTTACTTATCCTAGCGCCTATTTTTAGGTTTTGATAATTATATGGATTTTTTCATAACATCCCTTTATAGGTTACCACGTACTTGTACTTACCACATCCTTTATTCAGGATTTCAATTCACCACATTGAAACTTTTACAATTGCAAAATGAAAGACCGAAAAATGCAGTGAATGAATATATTTTCCTATATTATGATTACTGTGCCCTTTGCCGTATATAACCCGGGCGATTCATCAGACCTGATGCTGAATAAATTCAAAATATGAAGTGTACATGAAGTATCTCCATGTATATTTTTAAGTATGCATATTTCATAAATTATTTAAAGACCATTCTGGATTCATTGGTAAATCTTTCTTCCAATATCCGTATAAATGTAATTAGTCGAGGTCTTAAGTTATTTATATAGATATGTTATTGCTCAGGAGTATGATTGCAGTGCTTCAATATTGAGAAGTAGCTCCGTTGCAAAAAAATAAAATATTTAAATTTATTAAATAATTAAACGGATCAATGTCATAGGGGTAGGGAAAAAATGATTTGATCTGTGTGGCGATGGCAAAGCCAAAAGGTGCTCCGGACGCGAAACAGATGATAAAGTATTGTCGGAGCACATTTTCAAGGGGCGATTTGCGAAAGCAAACTGGAAAGGGAAAGCCATTGGTTAATTGGCGCTATGAAAGGTTTTATTTATCATTAAATTGTTGCTTTTAGATTTTTGATGGATTACGTTCATCTCGGGTAATGATTAGTTGCTTACAAAGGTGATGGCTGTTCTCAATTTTTTCCTTACTGCTTTTAATTATCGGTAATAATTGAGTTCCACTTTATGACTCTTCAAATAGAAAGTTTATCAGCATCAACTGGATGATTGTAAGTTTATCTCAGGCTTTATTTGCATTGAGAGGGACGGCAGCTTGTCATTGGAAAGTCAAATGTCAACGGTAAAATGTTATATATATGAGTAATGCACTTGTTCAGGCTTCGAAAATGGGCTAATCACGTAATGGATGATGCAGAACTATCGATTATTGTGATACAAGAGGTCATCTTTATTTCCGAATGCAATACGAGTCATCCATAAAAGTTCTATGGTACAGTACTAACACGTCCATTCGAAGAGATTACATTTGAAAAGCCAGTAAAGAAAAATGTTTCGGTGACAAAAGCAGTTGAGATGAGGAGGCATATCATCACAGTTCGTTAATATTCTGCACTTCAAGATTAAACCAGAATTTTAGAATAACGTTCAACTTTATATTCAATTGAAGCATTAATGTAAACCGCAAATTTACTTCGCCGAATTAAACCATTAGTTAGTCTTGCAAAGAAGAATTCCTTAATTACTTTGGGGTCAGTATAACCCCAAAGGTCTTAAAATTTTGAATCCATTTCAAAATGCGGGTAAACTGGTTTCCACTATCCAAGATCAAGGACAGACCTTTAGATAAAAACTTATGAGGTTTTTTCTAAAATTTTTGTTAAAATTTTTCTTTTAATAAAAGAAATGCTTACAAATGTCCCAGACTATTGGAAAATTAGATTTGTAGTAGAAACAAACGCGGAAAACATTGTTTTAAGTTAATTGTGAAAATATTCAACTAATTTTCTTACATTTGTAGGCACTGGTTAACACCATATTGACACTGGTCACATCATACTGGTTGACATCCTATTTTGTTTAGATCAAAACTGACGGCATTCTCAAAATTTTATTGCGATATAAAGTAACTTAATTAGTTGTTACTTACTAACTTATCTACTGGAATATCTTTGATAATTTTTGCTTTATATCAGGAAATGCAAAGTCTGGGACCATACTGTACCCGTACGATTAAATAATAGGCAAATGGTATCAAAGTGGCAAATTTGCTTAATATTAGAGATAAGAATATATTATATATAAAATATTAGAGATAAGAAACTTATACGCGAATCATTCCATCGGGAAATAAGTATTTTATTGTTACGTACACAGTCGAAAGGTTCCCCTTTTTAGCAATATAATTTAGCATTAAAATGACATATAACCAATTCAATCATGAATTCACATCTTGAAAGAAACGTTAAAAATGGATATCTACATACTAAAAGCTCCTTCCTGAACGGAAATGAGGGAAAGATTTTTTATATTTATTCAGCTTCACCGAGAACTTCCTGACTTTCCTTATTTCATTATGAAAACCCTCATTAAATCCATTCAAGCTAAAGAAAATGAAATACTTTATTGCAATTTCTCTACAACTGAGAACGACATTATCCCAAAAATTAATTTTCTTGAAAGGGGATAAATGTTAAATAAAATCACAAGTCAATTCTGTGAGTTAAAATGAGAGACGAAATCTAACACAAAAAGAGATAAACGTAATACTCCAAAACTTACAGACGGCCGGAGAGAAAAGAGATGCAGGGAAAACAATGGCAGAGTTTGTTAGATTGCGGTCTAGTAGGGGAAATAGACGGGCAAACAATTTAAAGGAGCGTTCCTCTTTAAAATCATATTCTACATTCCACTCATAATATATCAAATCATTCGAGTTCATTATCGTGCATGCTCTGACCAATATGTGCTGTGTTTGACGTCATGTCATACTACAGCTATATTTTCCCTTTGCAGTTTCAACGAGACTTGCTGTACTAAAAAAAACACTATATTTGACTTTGTATAGGCACATGAAACCCTCATCATTAACTTTACCAGCCGTAGTTTATTACATTTGCAAATTTTCGTTTTTTTTACCCACGATTGAACGTAACTAAGGAAATTATTATTATTCTACGCTGCGAGTTGACTTTCGCCAGGTGGCAGCATCTTACATTATCATGATACATGAACTATTTATACAATACAAGAATGAACTATTTACACAATACAATGAAGAACTATATACACATTACAAGACAAAATTATATTTATAAAAGCGCATATGGATATCACACACACATCACATATATACTAAAACTACCTTAATACCCTCACCCGTACAAGCCAACATAAAGTAAATCTATAAATGAGTTTTCAAGTAAGGTTTTTCAGGGTTCCTGATAGGCCTTCACGGCTACCGTAGCGGTCCCGGGGCTCACGTAGTCCCCGCCGTACTTCACCCTACCAGGCAATCCCCTACTCATCTTACTTTTCGTCTTCGGCAGGCTCACAAATCTTTTATCTTTTTTAAATGTTTCTTAAATCCCCTCAATGATTTTGGGAAAGGCTCTAGAGCCTCTGCAGGTAAACTATTCCAATTTTCAATTGCTCTGTTCAAGAATTATTCAAAATTCACTTATATTAGGTTCAAAATTTACTTATATTAGTTTTTTGTTTCATATAGTTCACTTTATAGTTATGACCGCGTCTGCCTAAGAACTCTGATTTACTCACTCTATCCCTTAGTTCCTTATATGAAGGATGCCCTGCAAATACTTAGTCTTTTCTCTGTTCTTCGTGATTCTAAACTATTCCATCCTAATTCTTTCAACATCCTCGTCACACTTTCTTGCCTGTCATACCTTCCTAAGACGAACCTAGCTGCCCTTCTCTGTACTTTTTCAAGAATTTTCTTGAGCCCTACTTCATGCGGATCCCACAAGCACTCTCCATATTCTAAAAGCGGCCTAACTAGCGATTTATACGCTTTCTCTTTTACTTTCTTGCTTGATTTTCTAAGTGTTCGTATGACAAAATTTAGCGCTTTATTAGCTTTCATAACTACCTTTTCTATATGCGCATTCCATTTTAGATTACTACTGTATGTTATCCCTAGATATTTAATCTCGCTTTCCTTCGGTATTTTATAATCACCTATACTATATGAGTATTCTGTTTTATTTTTGTTAAAACTAATGGCTCTACATTTACTCGAATTGATATCTAACTTATTTGCTCTTAACCAGTTAAGCAAGGCATTCAGATCCTTTTGCAGTTCTTCGCTATCTACTTCATTTATAATTTTTCTGTATATAATACAATCATCGGCGAATAATCTGACTCTAGATTTAACAGCATTCGGCATGTCATTTATGAATATAAGAAACAATAACGGTCCTAACACACTTCCTTGCGCAACTCCTGACGTTACCTCTATTTCAGTGGATTGTGAATCGCCAATTTTTACTTTTTGATATCTGCCTTTAATAAATGATTCTATCCATTTTACTAGTCTACTGTCTAACCCCATAACGTCAATTTTTTTCATAAGAAGGTCATGGTCTACAACGTCGAACGCTTTGGCTAAATCTATCACTATGGCATCGACCTGTTCTCCTTTATCCTGAGCTTCTACTAGGTCCTGATGTAAACTTAACATCTGAGACTCACATGAATATCCCTTCCTAAAACCGTGTTGGAATTCGTTAAGCCAACCTTTCGTTTCCCAAAAATTTTTTAAGTAATCCGCAATCATTCTTTCAAACAATTTGCAAACAACACTTGTTAAACTAATGGGTCTATAATTCTTAACTGATTTTTTATTTCCTCCTTTATGTATGGGTACTACTACGGCAGTTTTCCAATCCTTGGGAATTTGGTTATTATTGATGCATACATGGAATATTCTGCTAAGGTAAGGGACGATTTCCCGATCTCCCAGTTTAATTATTTCATTCAAATTATAAATTCATCATCATGCATATATTCCGGATATTAACTAATATGTTAATTTAATTTTATCTTGATTTCAATTATCCGTTTGTTAGTTCACATGCTTTGTAAATTCCGTAAAAGTTACCGTTTCATGGAACTAGTAACACGGCACGCAAATGTCGGGAACAGATGTGTTTGGTTGAAGGTACGTATTGTTGTTAATTCAGTAAAACTTTCCTAATAACTCTTGTTTTACCATGTAAACGCGGTACATGTAAGTCATCATCATGTCTGTCGAGATTCTCTGTTGTTCCTTAAAACAAACAAAACCAATGACGCTGAAGCAGAAAAAGTTTTGGCTCGTGGTAGATAATGAATCAAATAATAATTTTATAAGTAAATCGTCTATCATCACTGGTCGGACTTCGTGGAAAGCCATAATGAACTAATAGAAAATAAAAACTTTTGTAAACTCTACCTAAGATCTAACGACCGGTTTCGGCTTAGATGTCATCATAAAGTAAATATACAAAAAATTCAATCATTTATATAAAGAAAGTTTTGAAGGAGGAAGATGGGGAAGGGTTAAAAAATGTAATATCACAGGCATTTTAGTCGAAACCGGTCGTTGAGTTATATCTTATGTGTAAATCACAAAGGGATTTATTTTCTCAATTAATTACTTGTGTTAACAGAGTTAATTTCAGTAGCATATAAGCATTTTAAAACACCTATTCCAATAAGATAAAATAGGTGCTATGACTTTTTAACCACAAAGTTTACTCTATTGCTTTATTAGGAGTCGGTGAGTTTGTTTGTAGGATGGTAACTATTTTGTAGGAGTGGTAGTGGTCCTTTCACGTTAGATTGGGACCCCTATTTACTCACTCCCTTAATCGATTATCGGAACTGCAGATCAAACACGGAACAACAACTACCAGAGAACCTAGATAGACTGTATTCTCATGTGACATATGTACAATACCGAGCTATAAAATCTGTCCATCCTAATAAAACGGCACTTTAATGAAATCCAATTATACCTCATATCCCCAGGACTTTTTACGATCTGTGAAAGGGTAGCCTGTAATTTCTTATGCGCGGTAAAGAAAGGGGCTTGATGATTTTCAATTCGAATCGAATTTCTCACCACAATAATAAATAATAATAAAAATAATACGGATAAACCGCAATTTTATGAATCTAAAAATAGTTGTTCATTGAATATAACAAAGGGAAAAGTTAAAAGACTGAATTTGATTGAATTGATAATCCAATTGTTTCTAGTCCTTTAGGTCTAAAGGAAGATAGGATAGGATAGGACTGCAAAAAAAGATAGGATAAAAAATAGGACCCTAAAAGGAAATTAGAAATAATAATTATTTTTCTTGGTTTCCCTCTCAGATTTCACAGAGAAATTGCATCAGAACTTAGAAATTGAATAAATACTTTTTATTTCTTTAGCTCTTCATTGGCATGAGTTCTTTTAAAGATGTTTATACCAAGGAAGAATGAACTTGAAAAAAGTCTGACGGGACCGGGAAACGAACCCGGGTCTCCCAATTGCCGGTCGGGTGCTCTGTCCGTTGAGCTATCCCGGGATTTTTCCTGGGTGCGCACCATCTTGCGCAAAGTCACCCTTACCCGTTTTCCTTGTTTCCAACATGAAGGGGGTTTTCCTTTCCATCACTTTGTGTGGCCGGTGCTTCAATGAAGCCGTGACTGCGAACGATGCCGCCATGCGGACGAA
>KZ308485.1:443675-485611 GCA_000376725.2 Ladona fulva | reverse complement strand
TTATGTGCATATTTGTGAATTTCAATGAAAAATTGTAAAATCTTCAAAGATATGTATTTTTAGATATGTTGAATCTTTGTTAAATTGAAAAAAAAATAATAATATTTTATATTTTCTTAGGTTTAATTGTACTAGTTTAAGTTGACTACTGTATATTGACATGTCACCTATTCAGGGCAGAATTATTTCTGTTTTTGTAATGAATGTTTTTGTGACGCAAATAAATTATTATTATTATTATTATAAGATGGACATCGAAAGCCCATCTGAAGCTAAGTCTTGATTTTGACCACCTCTATGGAGATCAAATGTGAGTTTACTTGAAAATGACTCCTAGATAAGAATGGAATTATCCGGATCTAGCTTCCTTTTCCCAAAGCAGCCAGAAAGCACTGTTTCTCTATCTCTCCTTTTCTAAACCTGGATATAATACAGGAAAACGGGTAAGGGTAAACTTTTTTCAGTACTTTTACTTCATTCATTGTCATTTTTAAGAACCTTAAAATACTTAAGGAAGAATGGACTTGAAAAAAAAAAAAAACTCGCGATGTCCTTGCCCACAAAGTCTCCCGAATCGCTTGGAGAAATGTTCTGCCGGGAAAGCTCAACGGACAGAGCACCCGACCGGCAATTGGGAGACCCGGGTTCGATTCCCGGTTCGTCAGACTTTTTTCAAGTCCATTCTTCCTTGGATATAATATTTTGAGGAATTTCTTTCAAAGCCCACCTCCACGTTCAAGAACGGTTCGTACCTTGGGAATAAAAGGAAAGGAGCCCCATCGCTTCATTACATTCCTCTCCGTATCTTGCGCAATTAAAGCCACCGACTAGCCACGCCGCCGACTGAATGTCCGCGCGCAAACCTTCATACATTTACATCTTCCGTCTCATAATTCATTCGGAGGGTAAATGTTGAGAGTGCACGTAGGTGTGGTTAACCAATCAGGTGTTAACTCGTTAACTGCTCTTCCTCTTGGAACGTCTAAACAATGAATGAGCGATGAGTTGGTTAATAGCGGCGCACAACTGCGTCAGAATGCCTCTCGAAACGGAAATTAACCTGTGGGTGTGGAGAGTGCTACCGGGAGACAAAACGGATGGCGGGCAAGGAGGACATCCTTTGCGGAAACTTTAATGCTCGGATGAGAGCCGAGGGATGTAAAATTGAAATACTTATAAATAGAAGCCCCTCATTGTTCCATAAATCTTCGACGACGTCGCGTTTGCACGATTATTGCGTTTCTGCCTAGTGTTTCGAGCACCTGAGCGAAATGCACGGGGAGCGTACGGATCGATTGACATGTGAATAACTAACTTCATTTCTATGTTGCATTCACGTGTGGGCGAGAAGTTCGGAGGTAGACGACGCTGTGACTCTCTTCGGGCCCAAACACTTATTTAACGATGCATCTTTGGTATAGTTGTTTATTCATAGGATCTGAATAATGATGGAGACTCGTCCTTCAGCAGTCGAGCAATAACGTATGGGTTGGTGAATAATGTGACCAATTTTCGACGTAGCTTCAACGATTTAATACAGAGTTTGGTAGGTAATTCATGGATTCGCGTTTCCCTTTGGTGAAAATGGTCCCGGGTTCGATATCCTGGTAGAACCTCGTATGTCCGAAATGACTTCAGCTGTCGATTCACCTTTACTACTATTCAGTTTTCATATTTCCATACCGTATCCTTTCTATTTTCTCCAAAATTGTATTTTAGAGATATTAATCCATTTATTTCGCAGTCCTCCATATCCACATATAGTGTTGGATGTCTAATTAAAACGATCTCATTGGAACCAGTTCTGCTGTCTATTTAGATACCCGAATGTCCCTTAGCTACGTGAATCTTCGGACATCCTGATATATTTTATTCGAAAATGCTAATGAGATCGTCAAACATTAACCTATTTATAAAATATTTTGTCTGTATCATAATGCTTAAAAAGGGAAACATATCAACTAGTTAGATTGGATTTAATTCAAGGCCATCAAAATGCTCTTTTTTTATTGCACAGGGATACATCAGTTATAAATTTATTTACTTGTAAAAACGTTGCGAGTTGGACCTCAAGCTAGGTGACAACGCTATTAATAAAAACTAAATATAATTAAAAGAAAGCATCACCACATTGATCTCAGTTTCACTAAATACATTATTACCAGGCGTTTTACAAAGAAACTTAAACATGTAAAATTTAACCTATCATGAAAAAAAATGAATAAAGTGTATTTCATTGGGTTACTCATTATAAAATAACAAAACGTTACAAAATACGAAATAATATGAAATAATTATACATTTAAAACTGTTCTAATACAAAATACGAAAACATTCTAATACAAAATGCGAAATAATATGAAATAATTATACATAAAAATATGAAATATTTATACATTTAACACTGTTTAATAAACTACAAAATTAAAGATATATTTTAAAATTATACCACAATTCACTCACTAAATCATGGTAGTAAATACTATGGTAATATAACTAAAAATGGTAGTACACGATGATAGTATGATACTTCTTGTTAATTTTGTATAGCAGTCTATATTTGCTTAATATTGGTATTAAATAAATATATATAAATGAAATTATAAATATAACTTTCACTTTTCCACAAATAAATATTTTCATTTATAATGTAATTCCTCCAAGTCTCTCTAAAGAAGATTAAACATATACTGTCAACACTAAGATGCTAATTGATTAGTTGTTGCATCTTGATAATGAGTAAGTTACACAAGTAATTTATAACGGATTTATCATCGAAAAAGTTATAATTTGACCTTGTAACAAAATATGAACCTATATATGAATATTTGAAATTGACTCTAAACAGCCAATCTTGGCATTTGACAATTTCTATGAAGAAATTAAATGCGATGGATCCGCACGGGAGCACAGTTCATCTAAATCAATGCATGTTGCTATCTGTACATATGATTAACACAAATTATTATAAACTAATCCGATGTTTCCAAATCTTAAGAATCAATGTTGGATTGTTTCCAATCGATTAATGTAAACATAAATGAAGACCAAACTATAGTAGCATATTCCAAGAGTGGCCTCTTTTGCAAACAATATGACACCTTAAAAGTTTGCGGTTTCTTTAAAATTAACGGTGTTTCTGGTAAAGCAACCTAACATTTACATCTTTAATTCTGATGTTTTTAATATGAGGTATGAAAGACGGAGGAAAAGGGGAACACGCCTCCCGCTTGGCTATCCAGAAACCCCACTGATTCACTATCTTAGGAGGAACTAAAACACTAGAACCCTCAATGATTACGAGTAGATGAGGATGAAGGGTACACCTTGAAAAGATCGATTCTGGTACTGATCATTTGGAATAAAGGATGGAAATAATTAGGGTGATAATTAGAAGACGGAGAGGTACGGCATGAAACAGCAAAAAGCACCAGACAAAGGAAATTATTATCGCAGAGAGTGAAAACCAACGAAATCTCGCGGGAATGTGAGTCGATAATCGTTCGATCAACAGAACACGGCGCTGAAAAGGAAAATGAATGAGCGAAGCGGAGGAGGAAAGGATTAAAGGGGAGGTAGAGATTAGTGGATGGATGGAGCGGAAGATGAGCGGGGACGGAAGAGAAAGGACATAGAAAGGTCATCAACCATACAACACGAAGCATTTTACGTCAAGGGAGGAAGAAAGGTAAGGAGAAGGGTTTTCGTAAGGGTTTCTGTGGGGCAATGCCATACGGTGGGGGTCGTCTTTCACTTTTTATCCAAGGCGTGGCAAGGGCCACGGCATAATAGGGAAGTTGGTTTCGGGGGGAGGTTAAAGGTGTCTCCGAAAGGAGAGGGAGTGCTTCTGAAATGACAGCATCATTTCCGGGAATATTGAGGTGAGGTTTAAGTGAGTGCGAGGAAGTGAAAATGCAGAGAGGAAATGAAGGAGGAGAATAAGAGGAGAAAGATATTACATATGCAGAGGCATAGTGAAAGAGGCAAGAGGTTGCCAACGTCTCAAGTAACTATCATTCTCTTTATAGGCAAGAGTAAGCTCTATCGGACTAGAATAGAATTGATCACTGATGGTATATTTTTTAAATAACAAAATGAACAAAAAAGGCTTTTCACTTTTTGATGGTTATCGGAGTATATTCAGTATTTTATGCGCTAGAAAAAATAACATACGAGTTATTTCTGCAACTTCTTTTGTGCGCATATAGAAGAAGCTCACGGCGGTAGAAAACAATTACCATGATTGTACACTCGTAAAAGTGGGCGATGGGTTCAGGAGAAAGTATAAGAGGTGACTTGTACCATTCCACAAGATGTGCTTATTCACTGTGCACTATTCCACAAAACATCTATCGTGACAGTACAAATCACCTCCCTTACATTTTATTGTGAAGATGGACTTCCACCAAGTATAATAAAGATTAATTTGATGGGTCCAATAGATTAAGTCCAAGAATTATGTGAGAGATAAAAGTAGAAAAAGTCCAACAGAAGTAAAACAAAGTCGGAAAAAGCGGAGAAAGGACGATGTACTGTAAGTATGTAATGTATCTCATGCCATAGCGTAAGGATTAATTTTATTATAGGATCATAACCTACTTATCAAGAAAATTTAAAAGGATCTCATCACTTTTCAAAATCTTTAAGCGAGTTACAACGTTCAAATTAGCTTTATTCTATTACTGATTTCATTCTGAAAACAGGTTCAAATACGAAAAGAATGAACTGAATGGGAAGGTAAAAGCAAACCAACCAAATTTAACGTTGAAAAAAGTTTCATCTCCACTGCAGAAATTAAAAGAATTCATTTGGCTCAAATGAAACAGTTATTTAGGTGTAATATCGAAAGAAAATTAAGTAGGAAATTTTAGATAAGCTGGTTGGGATTTTATAGTCCAGTCAATAACTTCAGCTCTAATAAAATTGTGTAATATTTCTGGTAAAAAGATTCTACAAATAACCCTTGAATCGTGTTTCAGAGGCAATAATCCCTAAAAACTCACTTGTACTTTTTGGCCTTCTTTAATGGATGTTTTTCTTTCAAAACCTTCCCCTTGAATACTTGGGTTTAGATACTTGCTAAATTCTTTCTTTCATTTACCTGGAGCTTACCGGAAATTTACAAGGTAGAGTATCTCTTCATTTTCATTTTGTATGATTCTATACGTGTATTTATCTAGTTCTTTTTCTTTCACACTTACTCTCCGCACGTCCAGCGTAATGTGTTACAACCTTCTCATGACAGACATGCTTTTTTCAACCCAGATTTACTCAATACCAGACAATAAAAACTTCCTCTCCCGTTTATTTAATTTTCTACCTATTAGCATCCTTTTATCTATATTATTTTAACTAGCTATCTCATTGAAATAGAAACTATTGTTAATGAATCTCACAAGGAAGACATCAGGTTTGTGCAGCGCGGATTTACACGAACCTTTCAGGACACGTTCTTTGCACAAAATTATAGCAGACACGTGTCCTGTCGTTCAACTCAATGTGCCTTTGTTTATGCAAAATTTGCAACTGAATATCGAACGTATGCAACCACGCAACTCACGTGCATTGCCATACATATAGCGACATTTTCCATCTAGAAAATATTTATCCCGTTGTTGTCACAAACGACTTATTTTTCCGCAATTAAATTCCATCTTCCTACCTTCCAGACATTTAACTTCCTGGACAACATTTATTCAAACACATGTTAGCTAGATACTCCAGTATCTACTGTATTGCTACACATAGCAATGTCTGGGAGGTAAGAAGATAAATATTCTTCTTTATTCCCAAAATTGTGAAACAAAATTAACAGTATAATCGCTCTTATTATTATTAGTTTTCAAATTCTTGTCTAAACCAAAGATCTTAGTCTTATAAACTAAACTACGGATACCTAAGGAAGAATGGACTTGAAAAAAGTCTGACGGGACCGGGAATCGAACCCGGGTCTCCCAATTGCCGGTCGGGTGCTCTGTCCGTTGAGCTTTCCCGGCAGAACATTTCTCCAAGCCATTCGGGATACTTTGTGGGCAAAGGACGTTGCGAGTTCGTCCGCATGGCGGCATCGTTTTTCCCAAGGGGGTTTTCCTTTCCATCCCTTTGTGTGGCCGGTGCTTCAATGAAGCCGTGACTGCGAACGATGCCGCCATGCGGACGAACTCGCAACGCCCTTGCCGACAAATTATCCTGAATGGCTTGGATAAATATTTTGCCGGGATAGCTCAACGGACAGAGCACCCGACCGGCAATTGGGAGACCCGGGTTCGATTCCCGGTTCCGTCAGACTTTTTTCAAGTCCATTCTTCCTTGGGATTTTTCCTGGGTGCGCACCATCTTGCGCAAAGTCACCCTTACCCACTTTCCTACGGATACCTGTTTACTTCTGTCGAAATCGTGATTTAAGTTCGTTGTAAATATAATTCATTAATTAAGTAAGATTTAGCAAAGGCTTTGTTTCTCATGTGACATTCTTGAGGACATAAAACCGTACCACGATTTCCTTAATTTTATAATTTAATAAAATGTTATTCTAATACAATTAATTCTTATTTAATTTCACTTCAAAATTATCCAGCCCCCTACTTGCAAATGAATAAATTACAAAATTAGGCAAATTTCTAATTTATAAGGAGAAATATACATGAAAAATTTCAGGCGGTACCGAAAATTGAACCCGGATCTCCAAACTGGCGGTTGGTTGTTTTAACCAGTAAGTAATCTTGCCAGAACATTTTGACTTCGGGAGAGCGCATAATTCATACATTCCTTAGAACGTTTGAATGAAATTGACTTTTTTGTATGGATTACATATAGTTTAGAATGTTCTGGCAAGGTAGATGTCTGGATAAACCAACCAACTGGCAATTGAAGAACCGGATTCCTATCCCGGTCTCGTTTTTTGGTACTCTAGGGAATTTTCCTTGGAACACGCCTTTACTCGTGCGTTCAAACTCATCTTAAACCGTTTTTATTCATACATTCAGAGGTAAACGGCGGCATTAATTAAGGCAAGTTAATTACGATGTAAATAAACACGCGGTAGTATATCCTCGTGCGGCTCCCCCGAGAGGAGTTAGCGAAAGAAAGTCTCGGAAAGTTCTCTCCTGGCAAAGCAACACCCAAGAGACCATTTCCGGATATTTCTTCGCGAACATTAAAAGCCCCTCGCGGTCGAGAGTAGAAAGGAAGGATGAACATAGTGGAAAAATTATGAGGAGCAACAAGGACGGTTGAGTCGAGGAAATGGGAACAGGAAGAGAGGGAGAGAATTGAGGTATGTTGCGGAATAGTCGGGAAAGGTCGAAGAGATGCGAATATGAGGATGAGAGGTCAGCTGTGCGTGAGAGTGGGTGGAAGATTAGAAGGGACTGAGACAGGTATGAATGGAGACGGTGGAGGAGAAGCACAGAGAAGGGAATAAATTTGTATGGACGCGGATTGTAGAAAGGTGATGAATGATGTTCTCGCAATGAGAAAGTAAGGCACCGATATGAGAAATACGGGCTTCGGTGAATATCAGTTACAAATGAATAGTTCTGGAAATGGTAATGAAATTTCCTTTGATGAGGCAAGAGCGTTTCCTATCTCAGTATCCTATTAGCGTTGTTAAACTGTTGTTCGCTTATTAAGTAGCAATTACCTTGTGTTCATCACATATGCTTAGTTCACTGTAGAAAGTCATAATAATAATAATAAAATGTCTTTATTAGGGCGAGATTGAGACTAGACAGTATCTCCTTACATATAACTCTTCTTCGTACAGAGTATAAAAGAAAGAGACAGCATGAAAAAAGAGCACGGAAGAAAACTACTTAAAGGGTTTAAAAACCTAAGTTTGCGCTTAGGAAAAAATACACCACCGCAGGAAAACTCCCGTGAAGAAGGTGGTGTGAAAGACCTACGAAACCATTAAGTGAAAATGAATGAATCAGGCAGTGGCGGATTTATAAATAGGCGCTAGATGATGTCCTCATTCACATGAGGGCCTCAAAAAGACTGTGCTAATAATAAACTACCAAAAGCAAATTGTTCTACTTTTCCGCTTCAAGAAATAATATTATATTAGTGGAGCACGTAAGTGTACCTTTCGGTAAATTCGTGTGCCATTCTCCACACAACGCCCCTTTTTCGGTTCCCGTTAACATAATGCATCCTTTATCTCATCTAACAACTCCTGTCTTTGTCTTTCCCTCTGCTTTTTCCCTTGCAATCTACCCTCAATTGCATTCTTTAACAATCCCTCTCCTCTCAATATTTCATTTCCATTCCCTCTGTCGACGCTTAATTACTTCAATTAAAACCCTCTCCTCCCCGACCATTCTACGCTATTCCCACATTTCGAAGGCATATAATCTTTTAATGTCTTCTTTTCGTAAGGTTCAGACTTCACAGCCATGCAGCAAAAAATTCCATGCCAAGGACTAACGATGCATCGAAATAGTAAAAACCTACATCGATATGACGAAAATCAACGTTTTTATTTGAAGCTAACCTAAAAGCAAAATTAAAAATGTTTTTAATTCTTTTGTCTACGAATTGTAAATTTCAATGAAGCTACACCTTACACGCTTTTTATTAATAAAAGCTATTTAATATCGCTACCTTTAATACAGCGAATGCATCAGTATACAGATAGACTATTAACGAGTGAAAAATGTAAATTGAACCTAAATTATTTACATTAAATTTGGGAAACATAACTATTATTTCATTTTCACTTAAAGAATGAAATACTAACCGGCTAAATTTATTTTATACGCTAACGTGAAAGTCTAAATTTGATTTTGCCCACAGCTACTCCATTTTATCTTTAATCAATTGTTTGTCGAAAACATTAAGCTAAATGGGTATGACATAACATCTTTTAGTCATTAAAAACTCAATTCCAATTTAATCCCCATTTTTACACCTGACATTCCTTCATCTATATTTTCACTATTGATTGAAAAACTTGGATTGAAATCATCTGAAATATAACACATTGGAAATTTGTGGAAATTCAACGATGAGAACATGTATCAATAAATTTGAAAACGACGGGAAGTTTAATATAAAAATACCTGAAAGTTTATATAGATATGCAGAATCATACCTCTGCAATTTAGGAGGCTCAATAGGTGCAGCTTTTACGATAGCAAATACTAGATGTTCATTTTCGACCACAATGGAGCCATTTCCATTGAAGATTAATTGACTCAAATTAAGATCAGTTCGATGTTTCGATGTATTAAACCTGCAACAATATTTGTTCGGAGAGAGGAATCCTATGTCGAATTTCATGTATTTCAGCCACTTCAAAGATTCCATAAAAGAATATTCTGGGATATGATATTAAACTCAATTTAATCCAGCATTAATTCAGTTACCCTTTACAAGCACGAGTTCTATGAAGATTTCAAATTTCAATTTACGTTTTTGTGTCATATTTCGAACGATATTTATTATCATTATTAATCTTTTACAAATTCATTCCATTAATCACAACTAACAAACAGACGGCCAGCTAGATTAGTGAAATTCTGATGGAAGATCTCCCATAGTATCTACCTAATATTTATGGAAGTAATATCACTTGAAATGGAACCGAATGATGACTAGTAATAGAAAGAAGAGTTTTTGTAGATAATATTATGAAAGTGTTCATCGGCGAGCCATTTTTAGCGAAAACTTCGAGCTCACAATTTATTCAAAAATACGATAAAGGCATCATCGAAACCGTGAAATAAACTGTAAAAATCTGCGAGAAACTTTGTATCGCGAAAATCAATGAAACTGGTTACTTATCTTTAATAGAGATCGATTGAATATCAGGCCGTAATACACAATATATTATGTACATATTGCAATAAAACTGGTCAATCTATATTGTGAGATACTTAAAAAATATCACCGAGCAAAAATTATACGAAACATAAATAAAAATTTTGCATCATTTCTAGAACATTTTAAAAATGTATTGCATTAATTAATCTAATGATGAAAAATAAGTAAATGGTATTACCAGGGGTGTAGCCAGGATTTACAATTTACAGGATTACTTCCTCCCAAAATCTAATGAAAACAGAAACTGATTTATTTTAACATATATACCCTGTGAATCCCCAGCGGTGTTTATGCCAAGATTCCTCTCGTATACTTTCATTTATAGTTGGCTCTGTTCTGATTGGAGCGGGTTTGAACCCCCAAACCACCCCTTGGCTACGCATCTGGATATTGCTAATATGAATATTGGAGAGTCCAGAAAAATTTTTCATGTCTTCAGGGCAACATCACTAGCAATAAAAAGGGTACAGAGCAGGTTATTTATGTTGGCAAATAGTTATTTCTCGAAGTTAATAGTTGCAGTTAATTCAGAATTATTACGTAGCTATCGTAAACTGTATACCCTGGAAAGTGCAATGAGTATAAGTAGAGAATAATTCTTAGTTGGCTATAAAATAAATGAAAGGAGGAAACCGCGAAAGCATGTTCGTTTAAGTTAAGGGGAAGATTGAAAGGGAGGACGAGGAAGCATACGTTCGAAGGCAATCCTCTTAAGGGCAAGTTAATAGCGAGGACTCTGATGGGAAAATGGAGGAAATCCCAGCGACTGCGAAAGCTGTAAGCCACAAAAAGAGGAGAATTGGTGGTGAAATAGAGTCGAGAGGGTAAAGGAGTTGTATCCCGCAAGACATTATAGGCTAGAGGAAGAGAGGGAAACCATATTCAGTCGACAGGAAACACATCGAATTTAGCTGCACAACAAAGACAGTATTAATAACCACGAGGAAGCTCCTGAGTAACTTCATGCATTAAAATAATTTACCTTCGGTATTGTTTGTACATAATTGAATGTATTCGCCTACTGAGTCATAGGAGAACATGATGAATTTTCTTTCTATACGAATTTATTAGCAAGATTGGCAATTTAAATTATTAATACACGCAGTTGTTGCTGCAAGTTCCCTACCTGTGGGATAGAGAGATAATGCTGCAAGTTCCCTACCTGTTGGATAGACTTTTGAAATCTATTATATTGCACCAGCATGAGGACTAATGAACAGTTACATTCCTAAATATATTTTATTAACAATGTCCTGAGTTCGATTATAGACGACAAGTTATGCTTTATGTGGAATGCATTCCAAAAAATGCTTATGGACTTATTTTTATTATTTGTAGGGTAGATTACATTTGCGAAACTAAATTAGAAAAAAATGGTCGCATGAAATCGAGACGCACCAAAAGAAGTGAACCTGAGCGAAAATACTTATTAAGGTTTCTTCGTTTTGATAGCGAAACAGCAAAACTTAGGAAAAATAAAAAAAACATGGTTGTAAACGACCCGCCCTCTTGAAGATCAAAGCGATTTTTTAACCTTATCCCATGTAGTTTTTCGCAGGAATACATGGAGAATTTAAGCCCTTGTAGAACTGATACTGAGGAGATAATCGTCTTTTTGAAGAAGGCGTAATTTCATGAAGAAATTGAAGAAACACGTTTTGATTCCTTTGACAGGTCATTCGCCCACTTTTGTAACTAATGTGTTATTAATATGTAGAGACAAACAGGTCAAGTGTAGATCGCCAAAGAAACAAGTTTTTCTTAGGCCGTAGCTGAGCTGCGGAATTTCCTAAGATTGATAAGCATGTTGTGGATTAGATTAGGAAAACCCTCGATAAAATAATATCCATATATTAAGAAACTGGATGAGTGAAAAACCACCGTAAGCGAGATAACATTCCCGGCTCGCTGAAAGAAAGAAGATTGAAAAAAAAAAACAGAAAGAAAAAATAAAAATGAGAAGGAAGCAATGCATTTGATAGATATGCTAGAAAAGGTGTCTACACATGAAAACGACATTCTGGTTTCCTTCAACGTTAAGTCTCTTTTTCCCAGCATCCCCTTAGAAATTACCAATCAATTACTTAAGGAATGGTTACCAGAACAAAGTCTCTCCCCGGAATTAATCAAAGAATACATTCTCCTAAGAAAATCATCATGAACCAAAACTTTTTCAAATTGAAGAAAACCATTATTAACAAACTAACCGGACAGCAGAGGGGAATTGTCTATCTCCGCTCCTTCTCAACTTAATAATGACTTATTTTGAAAAACATTGCAAAGAAAACCTCTATTACTTTCCAAAAATTTGGAACAGATATGTAGACGACATATTTGCAATATTTGACATATCGAAGAGCACTGCTGACGATTTCTTAAGAAAACTGAACAATCAGTTTGATACTATCAAATTCACTTGAGAAGAAGAAATAAATGGAACATTACCATTTTCAGATATGAAAGTTACTAGAACACTAAACAAACTGACATTTAGCATATACCGTAAACCTACACACACAGACACGTACATCCCAGAAGATTCAAATCACCACATAACACAGAAATTAGCCCCCTTCCACTCTATGATAAACAGACTTCCAAAATACCACTATCCCATAAGGATTTTAAGAAAGAACTACCCCACATCAGAAATGTCGCGCAACAAAATGGAGACGACAAAACCGTGGTTAATAACACTCTGAGGAAACACAAACATAAACTCAACGCGAAACAACACACAACTCTATTCTCAACTCAAAACAAAATAACATAACTTCATAGAATTACTCTATGCACCAGGGACAAGCAACAAATTAGAGCATATCTTCTCAAAATTTGAACTAACCCCAGTATTCGACAACAGCAGCAAACTAGATGCTTATGAAAGTATTCTCCTTCACCGAAACAGAAGCCGGATAATGAATAATGACTTGGGCCCGATACCGAACTTCCGTATACACACTCCTCGACCACCTACGGAAAGGAATGAAGGAACCCTCTCCCTCCTTCCGGACATAATTATAAAAATACTCCAGCCACTTATCCAGCTCTATCCTCGCGCAAGATAGAAGATCATCCTTCCATACGTCACAACAGATAAGCTCTACCAACTAATCCTCATTCAGGAAAAATAATAGCCCGACCGTCCACCTCTTCCATTAATTTCTTATTGTGGAGCCTTTGATTATGGAGGCATCGTCTCTGAAATGCGCATAGGGAGTTTCCCAGAAATTGGTAATCCAGAGCTTACCATTTGTCTGTAAACGTGAGTTCCAGTTGCTAACATACGGCTAGCAGAGTGTTATTAAACCTTTAGCCAGCTCATTGAAGTCTCGCTTTCTCAGGTGCTACTATGATAAGAAATCATCATCCGTAATTTTCAGTCTGTCGTTGGATGTAGGCCTCCCCGAGAGTTTCCCAAGTCTCCCTGAGTTTATTGTAATAATTTTACATCCATATTTACCATCATTTTCACCCTCATCAGCCATTTTCAACCTGACGTCAGATGTGGAAATTCCCAAGCTTTTTCTAATGTTCTGTATTCTGATCATCTATTTGGAAGTGACCCCAAGGTACTTTACGATGTCACTTTTCCATCGGTGTTTTGATGTCCATCTTGGCCTCATCACATCCCTAAGTAGGTGTCCATTTTGGAGTTGCTGACATCCAACGGTTTCTTTTCACCACTTGTCTTGCTTGCATCCGTTTTAGAGACCTAGTTTTATCAATGATGTCTGTAACTTCTGCCTTCATTTTCACCCAAGTATTCCTATTCCTATTTTACTATAGTCATGTGAACATGTATAATTCGGATTTATCCCTATTGACAGAAGAGGGTTTTTTGTAGTAGTTCATAAGGTTCAATTCAAATGTATTTTGCTACCGTCCTTTTGATTTGTGAGACAATTTTCCAAGTGTTTCTTGTACATATTGAACTCTCCCAATACACCGTCCTAGCAAGCCATTTTGATGCAATATTAAATTGTTCAACTTTAAATACAACGTATCAATGGAATCAAATGACAACTGAAAGAATGTTTAATTCGCTAATATTTGTAATGGCGAATTATTAGGTCAACTTGTATTTATTCAGTCATCGAAAAAGCAAAAAGAACTAACTGATTACGAATAAATAATGAAGATGTTTCATCACGCTGAGCCGTTCAATAATTTAGAAATGCCTACAAATGCAAACTATTACATGGATGAGTAATTATCGTATGAAATATTTACATGCAGGTTTAGTATTTGTGTAGCATTCTTCATTTGGTGAATGAGAACGATTAAAGCATAACGTAACCAATTCAATCGTATGATTTTTTTATTTCAGCCGTTTATCATTTCACCTGTTAATTCATCATCTGCTCTCATTATTATGTCAGCATGCATGGCATTTATATCGTATTTATTTCAATTTTTAGGATTGTTATTTTTCATTTAAATTTTATAAATTACCATCTGTAGGCTTTCCACGCAATCTTTCTAGTTGGGGCTTTCCTGTGAAGTTTTAGTAGTAGTAGTACTCTTAAAAGTGCTTCGCCAGCTTAGGTCACTTCGCACGTAGGCTCCCACTGGAAATCGAACCCGGAACCGCTTTCGTTGCAATCGAACGCCTTGCCCACTTGGCTGTCCGGAAGACACCTGTGATCCTAAGGGTATGTTTTATTATATGTCCGAAAAGAGGTTTTATCATTTTCCTTTAGCTTCCAATAGCTAAAGGAAAATAACAAGCTAGCTATCTCTTTTTTTTAATCTTAAGTGACAAACGTTTGGATGTAACGTTAAAGGCAGTGCCCTGCGCCTCTTAATGGTATACAGTTTCAGGTAGTCAGTTGGAAGGCCTGCCGTTCTAATCTGGACCATTGCTCTTCCTTGGAACTTATTAGAGACCCGACCCAGATGGGTGGACCCAGACAAACTAAGCGCCTGGTATACGATTTAAAAGTCATAAACACTTCAAATTGGCAATGGGATTAGGACGGTAGACCTGAAGTCATCTGTCGTCTCTTGGGTGCGGGAGTGGGTGAAATCCAGGATGTATGGAACCGGATAGCGATCGGCAATCGTCCTTGCGTTAAGTGCGCGATAGTCACCGCAGGGGTGCCAATCAGAATCCTTTTTGGGAGCCATGTGTGGTGGTGATGCCCACGGGCTGCTCGAGGGACGAGCTGACCCATCCTTGACCATCTGGTCGAAGACGTCCTTGGCGACCCGAAACCGGTCCGGGTGTAGACGACGCGGACGGTGAAAGACCGGGGGTCCAGGAGTTGTGCCTATATAATGCACAGTCGAATGTGGAGTCCGAGGTGGCGTGCCAATTGGGCGGATGAGGCTTCCAAATCTTTCGAAGAGATTGGTGAATTCCGATGGCTCTGGTCCAAGACTGGGAACACGCACCGAGAATACAGTGAGAGGCGCTGAGGACCCATCTGTATGGAGTGTGGTGACGCCGTCCAGAAGACGTCGATTGCGGACATTCACCATGAGAGAAAAGTGTTTTAGAAAGTCTACCCCAATAATTGGCACAGTGACATTGGCAAGGATGAATCTCCACGAAAAGTCACGGCGAAGACCGAAATCCAAGTGCAATAGCACATAGCCATATGTCTTTATCTTGGTCCCATTTACTGCAACGAGCTCCAGAGCGGTCTTACCATTTAATCCTGGTGGATTGGCCAGCCTGTGCGGGTATACGCAGACTTCCGACCCCGTGTCCACTAGGAATCGGACGCGGGTTGTGCGATCGGTGAGGAATAACCGCTGGGGGGTCGCCGTACCAATCGCCGTTATTGGTGCCCCCCCTTGGGCGATTCCCGGAGCGGCGTGGAGAAATGAACATGGTGATGTGCAGCGCGTTGCCTCTGAACCGAATTTGCGGTGATACCAGAATACAGTGGAGTTAGCTGCCGATGGTGAACTCCTGCGGCTGGAGCGAGATGAATCTCGATTGCGAGATCGGAATCGTGAGTGATTGCGGCGATCCCGCATGAGCGATTTCATCTTCCGTGCCAGATCAGCTAGACGGCTTTCTTGTTTCTCCATGCGTTCCTCTAATCTCTGAAGGAAATCGTCCGGCCGAGGTGTAGCTGTAGCTGTGAGTCGCTGAGGGTAGGATGCCTCGTAGATGCTGTCAGCGAGGGTGGCGACTTCGTCTATTGGCGTTGTTGGTTTCTGTGTCGCCAGAATCGCATGCATGGTTGTGGGCAAGCGAGAGGCCCAAATGGTGCGCAGGAGGTCTTCTGGGAAATCTGTGCCAATGAAAATCTGTGCCATAGTTCTCAAATAGCGGAGAAATTGGCCGGGAGTTCGGTCGCCGATTTCCTCCTGTGTTATCAGCTGTTTTACGCGACGATGAGACGACGCAGAGAGCCGCTCAATAATGTCCTTTTTCAGCGTCGCGTATTTCTCAGCAGCGGGTGGATTTACGAGGATATCCCTCACCTCTCGTGAATACTGTGCCTCGAGGTTCCCTACGACGTAGGCGTATTTTGTGGCGTCCGCGGAAACTTTGGCCGTGACGAACTGGCTCTCCAACTGAGCAAACCAAAGTACCCGGTCCTCCGGCCAGAAGGGTGGAACTCTGATGGCGATATGGACCACGGATGCGTTGTCGCCGCTGGTTTTCGCGTCGACGTCGGGGTCACCATTTGAAGTCATCTGTCGTCTCTTCCGTTAGTCACGTTCGAAGGAGGAATTGTGCTTTGCCATCGCGGGCTCAGCTTATATATCCCCACGGAATTCTTCTAGAACTCTCCAGAAAACGAGGGAGAAATTCCGGAAGAATCCGTGGGATGGGGAAATCCTTGGCCAGGCCGCACTTAGTCCTTGACGTTATCTGCTACTTGCCCGCGTCCGCCGTCTTCCGTCGAATGGCGGCGAACGGACGGTCAATTCACCACAAACCCTCTAACTGACTACCTGAAACTGACTACCTAAAAAAAGTTACTGGAAAAGTGAACCCTAAAGGCGTGAAACACCAAGATCTGACACTAAAAATGGCAACTTGGTTTCTGAAATACGTATCTAGTGTTCTGGATACCGTGGATTCCCCTGTAAAGTTAAACCCAATAAAGACAGAAACGGAACCAACCCGTTGTAAGCCCCCCTTAATTTTATTTTGATGTTTTACAACTTTGGAGTTCTCATTTCTAANAGGCAGTAACGAAATCCATCGGAGGGAGGAAGCGGCCCGACCAGGTCCATGTGAATATGCGCAAATCGGCTCGTTGGATCGGTGAATCTTCCAAGTGGCGAAGAGACGTGACGGGTGATTTTTGTCTGCTGACAGTCCAAGCAGGCTCGTGTCCATTCATGACAGTCCTTGCGGATCGATGGCCACACATATCGAGTACTAATGAGTCGCGTAGTGGCGCGGGTTCCTGGGTGGCTCAGGCTGTGAAGAGAGGTAAATATGCGGCGCCGAAGAGCTACAGGCACGTACGGTCGAGGTCGAGGCATTGACGTGTCGCAAAGTAAGAAGACTTCCGAGCCAGGAATTGGAATGCGCTTCAGCCGCAAACTACCAGGATCTTCAAGAAGCTTAAGAAGGTCTGGATCTTGTTTCTGGGCCTCGGCGAGCTCGGAGAAGTCAACGGACACGCTTATTCCTTCGACTCTGGATAGTGCATCTGCGACACAGTTTGCGGAACCTGAAATATGACGAATGTCCGTAGAAAATTGGCTTATAAAATCTAATCAACGATATTGTCGTGGTGAACAGCGATCAGGCATCTGCTTGAAGGCAAACGTCAGGGGACGCTGATCGGTGAAAATAATGAAGGGTCTGCCTTCGAGCATGTGTCGAAAATACCGAATGGCCTCGAAGATGGCTAGAAGCTCCCTATCGTAGGTGCTGTAGGCCCTTTGTGGTTGGGTGAATTTGCGTAAGAAAAACGCCAGCGGTTGCCAAGTGCCGGAAACAAATTGCTGGAGGGAGGCTCCCATGGCGAGAGCTGAAGCATCCGTGAAAATTGCAAGTATAGCGCAGGGCGATGGATGGGCCAGAAGTGTGGCGTCGGCGAGCGCATTCTTGCTCTTGTCGAAGGCAGCGATCGCTTCTTCCATCCAGGGAATGGGACGCAAACCATTAGTGTTTGGACCTTTAAGGAGATCATTTAATGGTGCTAAAATTTCAGCGGCATGAGGCAAATGACGTCGATTGAAATTCAGGAGGCCAAGATATCGGCGTAAGTCACGCATGGTGCGTGGCTGTGGGAAGTCGCGGACTGCTGCGACTCTTTCATTTGTAGGGCGAATTCCAGAGGCAGAGACGACGTGACCTAGGAATACTACTTCGGAGGCGCCGAGGCGGCATTTTTTTGCGTTGAGGCAGACGCCGTAATCCACGAGACGTTGGAATACGGTACGAAGGTGTTCTCGATGCTCCGAGGGAGATCGAGAGGCAACTAGGATATCGTCTATGTATACGTAGCAGTAGTCGAGGCCTTGAAAAACTTCATCCATGAACCTTTGAAAGGTTTGCGAGGCGTTTCTCAAACCGAAAGGCATGAGTGGAAACTCGTAGAGTCCGAATGGCGTTGTCACTGCTGTTTTTTGTATATCTTCGGCATGGACCGGGATGTGATTGTAGGAGTTGACTGCATCCAATGTGGAGAATATAGTGCATCCTGATAACGAGCGGGTGAAATCCAGGATGTGTGGAACCGGATAGCGATCGGGAATCGACCTTGCGTTAAGTGCGCGATAGTCACCGCAGGGGCGCCAACCAGAATCCTTTTTTGGAGCCATGTGTAGTGGTGATGCCCACGGGCTGCTCGAGGGACGAGCTGACCCATCTTTGACCATCTGGTCGAAGACGTCCTTGGCGACTTGAAACCGGTCCGGGTGTAGACGACGCGGACGGTGAAAGACCGGGGGTCCAGGAGTTGTGCGTATATAATGCACAGTCGAATGCGGAGTCCGAGGAGGCGTGCCAATTGGGCGGATGAGGCTTCCAAAACTTTCGAAGAGATTGGTGAATTCCGATGGCTCTTGTCCAAGACTGGGAACACGCACCGAGAAGACAGTGAGAGGCGCTGAGGACCCATCTGTATGGAGTGTGGTGACGCCGTCCAGAAGACGTCGATTGCGGACATCCACCATGAGAGAAAAGTGTTTTAGAAAGTCTACCCCAATAATTGGCACAGTGACATTGGCAAGGATGAATCTCCACGAAAAGTCACGGCGAAGGCCGAAGTCCAAGTGCAATTGCACATAGCCATATGTCTTTATCTCGGTCCCATTTGCTGCAACGAGCTCCAGAGCGGTCTTACCATTTAATCCTGGTGGGTTGGCCAGCCTGTGCGGGTATACGCAGACTTCCGACCCTGTGTCCACAAGGAATCGGACATGGGTTGTGCGATCGGTGACGAATAACCGCTGGGGGGTCGCCGTACCAATCGCCGTTATTGGTGCCCCCCTTGGGCGTTTCCCGAAGCGGCAGGGAGAAATAAACATGGTGATGTGCAGCGCGTTGCCTCAGAACCGAATTTTCGGTGATACCAGCATACAGTGGAGTTAGCTGCCGATGGTGAACTCCTGCGGCTGGAGCGAGATGAATCTCGATTGCGAGATCGGAATCGTGAGCGATCGCGGCGATCCCGCATGAGCGATTCCATCTTCCGTGCCAGATCAGCCAGAAGGCTTTCTTGTTTCTCCATGCGTTCCTCTAATCTCTGAAGGAAATCGTCCGGCCGAGGTGTAGCAGTAGCAGCGACTCGCTGAGGGTAGGATGCCTCGTAGATGCTGTCAGCGAGGGTGGCGACTTCGTCTATTGGCGTTGTTGGTTTCTGTGTCGCCAGAATCGCCTGCATGGTTGTTGGCAAGCGAGAGGCCCAAATGGTGCGCAGGAGGTCTTCTGGAAAATCTGCCCCCGCCAAAGTTCTCAAATATCGGAGAAATTGGCCGGAAGTTCGGTCGCCTATTTCCTCCTGCGTTAGCAGTTGTTTTACGCGACGATGAGACGACGCAGAGAGTCGCTCCATAATGACCTTTTTCAGCGTCGCGTATTTTTCAGCAGCGTGTGGATTTACGAGGATATCCCTCACCTCTCGTGAATACTGTGCCTCAAGGTTCCCTACGACGTAGGCGTATTTTGTGGCGTCCGCGGAAACTTTGGCCGTGACGAACTGGCTCTCCAACTGAGCAAACCAAAGTACNTGTGCGGGTATACGCAGACTTCCGACCCCGTGTCCACTAGGAATCGGACGCGGGTTGTGCGATCGGTGACGAATAACAGCTGGGGGGTCGCCGTACCAATCGCCGTTATTGGTCATGGACCACGGATGCGTTGTCGCCGCTGGTTTTCGCGTCGACGTCGGGGTCACCATTTGAAGTCATCTGTCGTCTCTTCCGTTAGTCACGTTCGAAGGAGGAATTGTGCTTTACCGTCGCGGGCTCAGCTTATATATCCCCACGGAATTCTTCTAGAACTCTCCAGAAAACGAGGGAGAAATTCCGGAAGAATCCGTGGGATGGGGAAATCCTCGGCCAGGCCGCACTTAGTCCTTGACGTTACCTGCTACTTGCCCGCGTCCGCCGTCTGCCGTCGAATGGCGGCGAACGGACGGTCAATTCACCACAGACCCTCTAACTGACTACCTGAAACTGACTACCTAAAAAAAGTTACTGGAAAAGTGAACCCTAAAGGCGTGAAACACCAAGATCTGACACTAAAAATGGCAACTTGGTTTCTGAAATACGTATCTAGTGTTCTGGATACCGTGGATTCCCCTGTAGAGTTAAACCCAATAAAGACAGAAACGGAACCAACCCGTTGTAAGCCCCCCTTAATTTTATTTTGATGTTTTACAACTTTGGAGTTCTCATTTCTAATATAATAATTTACTTAAACCCGTCTCTTTTCTAAAAAAGTAAGTAATTTTACGATAAATCTTTTCTTTACCCAAAGAAACCCCAGAATACTTCCTTTAACCGGATTTAAGAAAAGAATTTCTAGTCTCAATCCCTCCAAAATTGACACCCTTAGTTATCATCAACATAACTTCCTTATTCCTTTAACTAAATACAGCGATGAGAAAGCAACAATCCAGATGCTTAAGGTCGTTTTAAGGTGCACTATTTTGTACATGCAGTCGTAGTAGTGGTAATTTTAAAAGTGCTTCGACATCTACGGTCATTTCGCACATGAGCCTCCGCCGGGAATCGAACCCGGAACAGCTTTCACGGAAGTCGAATGCGTTACCTACATGGCTATCCGGAGGCCTAAAACATACAATCAATATGATTTATACATTATAGAAAATACATTATAGAGAGCCTCGCGTCCATAGCCTTGCCATGTTTAGAGTTTGAAATTGTTTTCCTCCGGTGCACCCTCGCAATAAAAATAGCCGTCCATTTTAAACACCGAGATAACATTTAAAAGCGACCTCAATATGCTCCAATTTTAAATCCGAACGCGCTCCAGCCGCAGCTCAGCCGAAATCTGCTATTGATACTGCTGGAAAATACCTCCAAACGAACGAATTCCGTGGACACCAGACTCCAGTTTGGCCTTATTCCTCTAAAATAACGCTCACACAGAGCGGGCACTCGGCAGTTTTTGTCCATTTTTTATGTCCGGAATAACTCGATTACAACCGAATTAGCGGAACTAATTCTAATGCCGATGAGTACGTGCATTTTACGATCAAATCTTCTCGCAAATGGCGCGAGAAAAGGGAGAGAGGTGCAATTAGCCGCAGAAAATTAGCATGGCGGACATACACCCCTTCCTGGCTCGCTGCTTCGACCGCTGAAACTCCACCGCACTGACGCGAAAGCAGTTCATTTAGCATCTCAAAGCCATGGGAATCAGATTCGACCGCACGTGGCGTTGGGAATAAAAGAAATGCCCGAAAGTACTCGCGGTAAAAAATAGACGCGAGGGACTGCGAAACAAAAGAGCGGCGCATTGTCCTCGCGGGCGATGGTCTCGCCCTCAAGTCTCGCTGGGACGAACTAAAATGGGAGGCTAGTATGGCGATGGGCGTTGCGTAATTTTCGTGCATTACTTTTCATTTAATCCTCCGTTTTGCTCGAAGAACGTTGCTGGTGATGGTAGGGTAGCGTAGCGAAACGTTTGCCGCACATGCACGATTAAAGAAGATACGAAAAACATTATTTTGAAACCATTCACTCCAATGAGACTTAATCAATTGAAGCAGCAACTAACTTTAAGCGATAAAAGTGAAACTTAAAAAAATAAGACTCTCATGGTGTTTGATAAATGTTAATTCTTCTTTTAGTTTCCTTATTTGATTCGTATTTAAATGATGAGGGCGACTGTAGTAGCTAATTTTAAGTGTAAAATATGGGGTTAGAAATTTATTTATATTATGTTTTATAGATTTTCTCTTTAAATATTCAGCATATATGCCTTATTCTGCTTGGTGAATTATTCTTCTTTCATAAATAGTAAATTAAGAAATGGTCTCACAATTTTATATGCCTTTATTAAATCATTCCCCCAACCATTTAAATGTTACAATATATGACTTTAAAGCAATTTTGTTTTCTCATGTGTCTTGTTTCATTACAAGAGTGGCTGTTAACCTTTACAGCTTCTTGCAACCTTCAAATTCTCAAACTCCGCTTTCGAGCTCCCACGTATGCCGTCACTACAGAAATATGTTTTCGAGAAATTAATCTTCAAAACTTATTTTCCGATATTTATAACATAAATATTCATTGAGAATCATATCTTCGGTTTAAAATCTACAACAAATACCTTAATTTAAGTAGGAGTCACTACGCATAACAATTAGAGAATTCGAAAATTCGGTTTCCTGATCTACGTCGTGTAACTTTTACATTCATTATCATGTGGTTACTAAAATTTTTAAATAAGATGAAACAAAACAAGTTAAATAAACTTAATGAAATAAACATTATTTCATTTTCAGGTACTACATTTTTCTATTATTTAGATTCTGTTCTTGTGAAAAGCAAAACATACATAAGGTATACATACATTTGTATATTAGTGCTTAATCATGTTATTTGCTTTTCGAATTTAAACCGATGTACATTATAATTTGTTGAAATTATTTTCCTATTTAACTTAAGTTCATTTCGGAATGACAAATTAGTAAATATTGCTACTAAAAATGAATTTGAAAGGGTTGGGTCCTACTATATCTCGAAATTGTTTTAATTTTGCTAGTTTTGGTGATAGTTCATGACACTACGATTGTCATGAACCACTGCTCTAAGATCTTGAATTAAAATCTAGACTAAAATTTGGCATTAAATGTTTATAAATCTTTTGCATTGAATTTCATTACTTTATTTTTGGTATATAGATATTAGATTTGAAAATCTCTTTTGACGGTTGCCTTAGTGCAGTTATATTTACTTGAAACTTTCGTAATTCAAGAAAATTATTTCTGCGTGTTAGTTCCGATAAACTTCCGTCTATCAGTCGAATTACTTAAATAGTATGGTATTCTTGCGTATGCAACTGAAATAAATACAAATAAAAAATTACAAGTACATTTTTATGACGTTTGAGGGGTTTTGCTAGGTAAGAAGAATATCTGTTGGGAGACTGAATTTGGAATCAATTTACTATGTAGAATAATTCACCTCCATTGAAATAGTATGCACTTTTACTTAGAAATCAGAAAAAGTCCCCATGAAGGCATTGAGGAACTTTTGTGTCGTATTGCATGAGTGCTCATTGGGGTCTCGAAAAGAATTCTTTCACTTAGTGGTAGGGCTATAATTCACGATGCCATACGAGCTTTATGCTAGGACTATTTGAAAAGCCAGCTAAAACAGGTCAAAAGTTCGTTAAATAATTAACAGATAATGAATAATTATTTTCGAAAATGCACACGTCGGCGTCAGCTAGTGGAGAATTTGTGAGAGCTCGATTGCAATTTACTAGTGCACTTCTGAATCATACGTACGTATGTACGCGTACCACTATAAATATTAGATTTGAAAATCTCTTTAGACGGTTGCCTTAGCACAGTTATATTTACTAAGAGGCCACTTGAAACTTTCATTGTTCTTGAAAAGTATTTCTGCGTGTTAGTTCCGATAAAAGTCTGTCCATCAGTTGAATTATTTAAATGGAAATTATTTAGATAGATGGAAATACCTCGTATTGGAGAGGTTAGGCCCAATTGGGCCTCTCTAACCCTAACTTCGTATGTCGTTATTATATGTACAGATATTAATTAGAAACAATAGGAAAGAGCAGAGTGTGAGAAAAAATATTTTGCAACTTAAGGTTGACAAATTAAAAACTCACGTTACGGGAAAACACCAACAGAGAATGGAAGAAAAACTTGAATACCCAGAATAAAAAACATTCAAAATAATTTACAATGAAAATTTTTCCACTTCAATAAGAATAGAAAATTTATTTACAAAAACTAAGGAAAATTCAAAACACATTAAAAAACAACAAAATACTAAACTCACAACATTAAATAACAAAAATATCACTACACCATTTAATTACAGTTCACAAACTAGCAAGAGAAATTACTCCAGCAGCTAGGATTTTAGAGTTCGGGGGAAGTTCCGAAGAGCCGTTTTTTTTAGAGCAAATTAACCGTTGAAAAATTCCAACCAGCAGGGGTTAGGGTTTTCAAGGTTCGCGCTTTGCAAGTATCTTTCTCAATACGTATATCGGCAACTACTTGCTGTACTCCTCTTACTCCTTATAGCTGCCGAAATACGTATTGAGAACAGTACTTGCAATACGCGACCACTGAGAAACCTAACCCCTGCAGGTTGGAAATTTTCAAAGGTTAGTTTTCTCGCAAACAACCGCTTTAATGTATTACCAGAGCCGTGTTCTTTACCTTATAGATTCTGCAAGGTTTTGTTAAACAGAACTTTTAGTAACCCTTATTAAAATATCTATCAGTAATGCAATCTACATAAAATACTCCTCAAAAATATCTTTCTCGTGTTTAGAAAATAGTTAATAAATATTCTAATATCCTCACAAACGTATGCATAAAGCTAGATATAATTACATTCTTCACACAATTGTGCATTTCAGGACACTACACTGAACAATGCGTGTCTTCCTTTCTCGTAAAATTAGCTATAAGGGTGAGACGGACGCATCCCTTTAGAGACCGTATCCTTCCTTTCATGCTGTCAACCCTCCTGTTTCAACCTCTCTCATCCCCTCCCACCAACTCTTTCCAAACGCTACGACAATCTAGATCGAGTTATGCAACGCATTAGGGCGGTTTTGTCGTTTCATATGGGTCAAAGAAGAGTTGAAAGAACTTTCAGGATTCACCTCTGCGTCCCTAGCAGCGCCCCGCGTAAAAAATGTATCCGAGGGTTTTTTGGGAATGCTACCGGAGTGCGTTTCGGGGAGCGAGAATGGCTGCGAAGTAAAATTGATCCACGGGATATTTGGCTGGAACTGAAGCGGAAACCGACGGGGCTGGAAGTATTTAGTTTGCTACGTTGGCTAACTGGTCAAAGTGACCCGACTGTTTCGAAAAATGGGAGATAATTAAACGCGTGTTTGTGAGGGCGGCCTTGCCTGCGGATTTGCGAAACGAGTGCATCATTTTTAAAATGCATTTATTTGATAACGGGTACCATTTCATCCGGCCCGGAAATACAAGTTCACAAAAACCTCGGGCTTTGACAAAGGTCATGTTTGCATGAGCATTAACCGGCGGATTAACAGCATTCGATTTCAGGTGAATTTTGTTTTTCAAATCGCGGTTCTTTGTTTTCACAGTATGCAGCACGCAATTCAATCCACGAGGTCGTTTTCTCGGCAATGATAATTTATGTATTTCTTCTAGAGGACCTACACATTGCCTATGCTAAATTTTGGGAGCATTCATCTTAATAATTAGTTCGTTACAGATGGAAAGATTGGACTAGCCCAGAGTTCAAGTTATTTTTAAACCTTACATCATAGCACTCTGATACGGTAGTGCATCAGTGCAATCCAGATATCCTATTGCTACAACAATACACTATTGCAATACAGAAATCTCCCAGCTACAACAATAAATAAAGATGTTTCTCTAACATAAGCTACACATTCAATAAAGCTAAATGTTAATCCGAGACTGACCGAGCATTTGTTTTGATCTAAAATAACTGACACGTGTCCGACCGTTCAAGTCAATAGGCACTTCTTTATGCAAAATCAACATTTGAAAATCCAACTAAAGCAACTATCCCATACGCAGTAATAAATTCTTCCTTGTTTTACATCCTACACATATCATACAATTTTTTTCAGGTATCCTGATTAGAATTTACCGCAACCGAAGCGATCTCGGGAAAAGTACCAGGTACACGACATCCTAATAGACGGTTCCCTAAGAATAGTATTATTATCATTTATTTATAAAAAATGTATATATCATAAGATGAATGTATATATCATGTACATACTTATGTCAAAGATATATATTTACATCATAGCATGAAATTTGCTGGAGTTAATGAATTGGTAAAGCTTTTGAAAATATTCCAGAGAAATTAGAATAAAACTTCATCAACTGAAATTTGGGAAATCAAACAGCAAATGTAATGGATAATATTATATTGTCGTTGAAATTGCTTTTGATTATAAACTGCAAAAATTTTAATAATACATAGCGAATATTTATAAAGTTTGCCGTTTTGATGAATCGTTTTATACTTCAAAAGCAGTCAGATTAAGTCACTCTGTTACTCCGTTTACATGAATGCACTAAATAAGGAACACACTAAATCTAGAAGTCAATTTAAGTACTTATCGTAATTTAATTAATCTTCTCTAGCGATGTTGGTGGAATTCAATTTTAAATGAAGTAATAAATATGGCTTATAATTTTCCACTTATATATTTTTGGCTTTACTACCAATAGTTTTGAACTTTAGAAAGTAAAAATATATTTGTGGAAAAGTATAATTTATATTTATTATTTCACTTATAGTAATTAGTAAGGAAATTTGCTGACCGTTCCTCCACCTTATTGACATAAAATATATTAATGCAACTACCAGTTTAATTAATGTAACACTACAATGTATTCACAAGCATGACCCGGGTTTCAGTGCGTGGCATCATCATCAAGTGATGAGGTGAAGAATTGGTGATGATGACACGCGTCGAAACCCGAGACGTATGTGATTTGTGGTATTGCATAATTGTTATTAAACTCTTAGTTCCATTAAGTAACTTTGTTATGTAATGGAATACCACCAAGTGAAAGCCGAAGCAATTGACGCTACTTTCTTGAAATTGATTAATCTTGTTTTTATTCGATATATGCTTTACGAACCAGCTGGGCATGTTAAGGGGTGAATAGGCATTCTACTTCTGAGGTATGGTTTCTAAGGCATGAATGGGAATTCAACTTCTGTGAACGTAAACATATTTCTAGTAAAAAAGTAATTTTTGAAAAAAATTCTAAGACCGCTGACTACGTATCCTTATCTATAAAATTAAACCACGCCTGAATAATTTTAACGATAACAATTTCCTCTGTGACGTTACGGTCGTAAGTGACGACACGGGCACCTAATCCATAAGAAATGGATAACTAAGATTTCAAAAATTATTACCTAACAACCCAAATTTCTATTATCTTTCAAAATAAAATGAATGCTACACTATAGTCAAGCATATAAAAAGGAACTCTGACATAAAAGAATATCATTGACTGACTCCAAATTCTATAAACTCTTAAAAACTCCTTAAGCTAGATACAAGTGGACTGTAAAAGGGAAGAAACGGAAAAATGAGCACGGACCCTATTAATTTTGAAGTTTTCTTCGATGATTAAAAAAAAATTATACATAAATTATGGAGTAACTACGAAAAAGGTATACGAGAAAATAAACTACGCTGTCTGACTTTTAATGTTTGGGGAGCGTTGCCTCCATTTTTCTCTGATTGCGATTTCATGTACTCTTTTCGGACATTTGTTTTATGATGGGCTTGACCGAAACTTTCTCTCGGCCCATTAATTAATATCCCGAAACATTACCATATTCTTCCCGCATTGGTAAAAACATCAACTTCGACGACAAATTGTGATGTATGTAGCACATGACGGAGGCTAGGAGAATACGTCCCGCTATTTGCTATGTAAACAAATTCCTGAGCGAACATTTCCGTGGAAAGTAATGGCGCAGCGTAAATTTCATTTGAGGGTGACGTGAATGGCGTGCGATATTGTCGACGCGGGAAACTTTTCCGCCAGGAAAATGTTTCAACAGAATTTTATTTTTTGGAAGAGATTATTTAAATGCGGAAGGAATCGGTGAGGAACGATGAATGTCCAATAATTCGGGACGTAAGATTGATTTGGTTCATGTGGAGATCTGTTACCGTGATTCGAAAATAGTGGAAACAGGGCAAATGTATTGCATTGAATTATGTCTGCGAAAATTAACGATTTAAATTCGTTTCGTATTTTTTACTAGGAAAAAGTAGCTATGAGCTACTAGAGTAACCCATCAAGTCATGCCAACAATTTACATTTTTCAAGAGCTTTTGACTTTCCTCTTTTGTGTGACATTTGGCGTTTTCCTGTCGAAATAAAAAACCACAAAAGTTATAAAAAATATCATCGTAAGGGCTTTATGCAATAATTTCTGACCGTGCATTATATTTATAGGAAACCCTAATTTCAAACACAAAAATAGTTACTCGTTAACCTTTGCTTTACTCCCTTTTGGTTATTACCATCAGTGGGTTTTCGCAAGTTTTTCAGCGAGAAAACACCCTGCTTTAAAAGTGTTTTGTTGCTTGAATACTTTTATACTTAGCTATTTATAATCCACAATTTTTTTTTCTATTCCTATTAATTACATTTCCTTATAGTATTATGTATGAATTAGACCTAAGTTACGTTGACGATTGGTAAAGTAGAAGAAGAAACTTAATAGTCTCAATTTCGTCCAAAATAAATACGTTATTTATTTATGTTTTACTCAGTCTTTCGCAAATTGAGTAAAGATTTGGCCATATTTATAGAAAGCTTTTATGCGTATCTTATTTAAGTTTTCGATACATATTTGTGCGTTGGATAACCTTCTTACAGATAATGGACGCATGAGACAAGGTTATAACAAGGTTGAGTATTTTTCCATCGAAAATCACACCGTAGTAACCTATAAATGACAATGACATTGGCCACTTACTTTGGTCTTATATAAATATAATTCAGGGGATTTTTTTCGTTTATTGTTGCATTTTAAATATATTTCCTTCAAATTTCTTTCACCTTTGGACGGAAAAAATTCAATGCGGGATCTTTGCTTACGAAGCTGCTCCAGAGAAGCATTTAATACTGCAAATTTTCTGATTTTCCTCTTTTAAATGAAGAATTGGACCGAAAAATTTCAATATTGAATTCATAACGTGCAAAATATTAATGAGTATGTGAAGAATAAAGCTTTAGATAAAGCTTTAAATTTTTAATTAAAAGCAGGCGCTCGATAAATTAGTGGTCGGCTCTTAAAAACTGTTGCTTGGTAGCTCAGGAGTGCAGCTTAGCTGATTGTTGAACATGTCGTTATGGATTAATCAAATAATACCACCCAGCGTTTCACAGTTCCATCCAAACGAAATTAAATATAAGGATATATATGAAGCGCATAAATATGTAAGCACCTTCATCAAGAGAATTTCCCGAGGGTAAAGCAAAACTCAACCTTTCACAGAGAGGAATAATATGAATATTTCATTCGTGCATTTAATTTGGCTGCAATCCTCTAGCGTGCATTAAATCGATTCCCTCGCATTATTTTCTTATCCGCCTAGATTTGCTCATGAAAGGTTTCCCACGAGCTGACAATGAATGATACGCGCAATCACTTTTACGGCATCGCCAAATTTTCCACCGATTCGGTCCAGTTTTCATGATGGAGAATTAAAGTCGATCATTCCCTCGAAACAAGCACTTTGATTCCGGGTGATTAACGATCAACGGCAACGCAAACTCTAATGATACAGACTCGGTTTAAATCCAGGAATTATGAGCAAAACCCGCAATCTATAGAGCGTATTAGTGTCGGGGATGAAATCAGTGCAAATGATAAAATAGAGCAGTCAAACATGAAACGAAATGGCACTTTATTAGGTTCCGCGAACGCTTTCATGCTTCGATTTACACCTGATCGCCGTGAAACTAATATAAGAATAAAAAGCAAGCGCGGCCATTAAATGTCATCGGCAAACGCCCGCTATATTTTCGATTATGATTCTCACTTTTTCGAGGTTATCGACGTTTACGACAGGCGACAGAGATAAAAGCTAAAATGAACCGTGGGGTAGAGTTCAATTTATTTTGAGTGCGGTTTCCGGAGCATTTGGACGTAATTTGAAATCGTATTCAAATGATCAAATTGGAGCTGATTTACCTAGTAGAATAGTTTAATAATCAATAGATATAGCTGTATTCGATGTAATATGTTTTACCCACGTTTTCATAAGCCTGAGATAACTTCTAAGTGTAAAGTGGGTACGAAATTGCCCCACTTTGTGAATTTGAGAACTTAAGTCAAAAATGATGCACCCATATGCGAAATTTTGCATTATTTTGTTTTTCTCTGTCAATTATTTATCCTACTATATAGACAAAAGATGTGTACTTTTCCGCAGAAACTATATTATATGAACTACCGGTTTCGGCTACATAGCTGTCTTCAGGTTCACAGAACACTAAATTGTCAAACAGTCAAACTGTCGATCAACTTCATAGGAACTGGGTTTGAACTTTTTCTTTTGTGATCTATGCATTTGCTTGTTGCGATATTATACTCCAATTCTTTACCGAAGGTATTTTTCGCTTGCTTGGTTGGCCATTAATACTTTTCAATTCTTTATCGGAAGTATTTGACTATTCTTTTGGGATCTATGCACTTGAACACTAAAACAATTTAGTGTTCGAAACCGGTAGTTCATATAATAAAGTTAATGTGGAAAAGTATAGACCTGTGTCTATATGATGAATTTCCACAACATCACGTCCGCCTCTGCAGATTTAATTTATCCTTCTCTTAGCTTTCCTTCGTCCCATCCGCTTATTAGGGTAGTTCCTTCCTGTTCATCTCTTAAATCCTTCCTGTTCCCTTCGTCCTTGACATTTCTTCCCATTTCTCGGTTACTTTACTTTAAAAATTAATTTATAGCATAATTCTCCTAATATTATACCGGACCCGTCCTCATCTGTGGGACTCTGATCCATACTTACGCCACTGGAAATATTTCTGTTTTAGAGTTTCTGAGGACACGTTCGTGAGGAATATTTGAAAATGTTCCAAATCATGATCCCAAAATGGAAAAATGAGTACATACCCAAATAGTGAGCTAGCAGCAACAAAAGGGGTCTTTGAAGGTACTGACACCGTTAAAGCTCTGGGGAAAATTTCAGTGCAAACGGAATTACAGAAACGATCGATTCCGGTATTTCTAAATTTCAGCACTTCGATTGTCGCACAAACTTCATCTCTGTTATCATGAAATTAATCAAGTATGTATAGTTAAAGGGTGTCAGTCCTGATCTCTTGGAAATCGGTTCTGATCTCTTGGAAAATAATCATGAAGAGAAAACCTCGATGGTATTAAGACTATAATATTTATGCAGAAGGATCACATAAGAAATTTTTCATCGTAACCAGAGATATTACCTTTATATTTTTTGTATGTTAAACCAATAGCGAAAGCTAATAAATAGATAGCTAAGTATCAGAACTACCATTGTATATTTGGTAGATCAAAATTTTCTCCGGAGTTATAAGCATATTTCTATTACAGTAAAATACGTCTTAAAATCGCCTAAAACATAAGTTATTAAGTTTTACATTCAAATCTGGTTGAGATTAACAATTTATCAATACGTACTCCGTTCCTAAATAATAGGAGACCAATAGCAATATATGCAATAACTTTGTCAGTTTTCTTAGTAAACTTTCATTTAATTGTTAATTACGATATACATACATGAAAAAATTAGGTCTTGATAGGGAATACTTTTTACTTTTCCTGTTTCTATTGTATAATAAATTATAAAAGTGAAAAAAAAATCAAAATGTTTTAAATGGTATGTCCTATAACATATATTGTGATTATTTTCCATATAGTACCTTTAATGTAGACATGTCAGATATAGCTTTCAGGCTATTGTATTACTGATTATACATTATGTTTAATATACTAGACAGCATGATTTATCTTATATACACGCGCCATTTTTTTGCTCTGTATACAAAACATAACTCACAGTGATGAGGTACATATTAATGCCGATTAATCAGAACAAACGTCATGAAACTGCAAGCCCTGAATGCGATTCTCCAGGCTGAAGGAGATCCCACTTATGATTCTCGCGGCGTAATTCATCCCTTAAAGATGGAACCATAATCAATCAATACAGGAAAAGCAAAGAGATGAAACTTAACTGTCATGGAGGATATGATATTTGTGATTGGAAAGAAGGAGGGCGATGGAGAGAGAAAGCACGAACACTCCGTTAAAATTCCCTACACAGCGTGGAAGAGAATCTAAACTCTCTCTAATGGAGAAGCGACAAATTACTTTGACACACTCCGGTAATGAGCTAGTTCAGCGAAGCGGGAAATCGATACGCACGCATTGAGGAGGGTATTCACGTGAGAATAGAACCTTTGGGACAGAAGGAATATACCGTTGTGCATTTTGCCCGAGTTGGAAAGAGAGTTGAGAAATTGCGTAGGTGCCAATGGTCGCAATAGTAATCTAGCTGGCGAGTAGGGACCGATGGAGTACAAGGGAAAGGTAGATTTAATTTAATAAACAAGTACTTACAGTGTGGACACAAATCGTAGGCCTCTTAACATTTCGAAATGGACACGTTAAGGCGTGGCGAGGAAGGATACAAATAAGACGTCAGATTTTATCACGGCGTATTTATTTCTATGGCGCTTCGCAAACCTCTTTTGTTTGCCTTTAACTCCAGATATATGATGCGTTTCGCCAAAACCTTACATTTTTATTGCAGATGGCGTTTTTAAAGGGGAAGTGGTTCCAAAAAGAGCAATGGTTTCTAATGACTGCACATATCTATTTGGATGACAGTCTGCGTTATGGAAATTTTAAATGCATAGTTATAACGTCTCAAATAGGCGTATGAGCTACGTTTCTTTACTAAAGAGTGCTTTGTTTATTTCTTTAACATTTTTGGAAACATGTTTTTATGTCCTTTTACAAAATATGTATCAAGTTAACGAGCAAGAAAATGAAAGTTGAAAATTTTAACTACAACTGATTTTGAGAGGACGGGTGAACGGATGTGAGAACGAATTATTTTGCGGGAAGCACACATAAACATATATAAGCACCTCCTTTGAATTAATAATTTACCGCAAAAGGGATTAATTGTTTATTTTTTACTTATTCAAAAAAAGATTTTAGCTACCAAACTAAATCTTTTGGTTGACTTATTATTTTCGATTTAAAAAACTCAATTCAACGTACTACAAATGAAAGTATGCAATGGGAGAGTAAGTGGCTTAATGGAATTTAGATTTAGAACTTTGCAAATTGGAGCGGAAACAGGATGGAGGAACTATGTACTAAATTCGTATAAAAAAATTCTTTTCAGTTCGGAAGTGGAAATACGAACCCCTAAATAGATATGGAACGCATTCTTCGATTCCGAATCCTCCAGAGAATTCTGTACATTTTTATCGCCGCTTCGAAGGAAGGCTTGACAACTAAACCAAAAATGTATTGATTTGCTTCTCTGTGATTAAGCTGGTGAAAAAACTCCATCCTGGTAATCCGTTCTTCCTGAAGCTTAATTCATACAAATGAAATTTTTCATTATAATAAGGATTGAAAATAACTTTTCACGTAAAGTTGTTCGGCTTGATACCATCGGGTAAGCAGGAGTAAAAAATAACTTTCCAGAAAAATTTCATTTTCCGGTAAGTGGGAGACCTGGATTCCAGTTGCAGTCAAATACATATTTTTTAACCCTCTTTACCCTTAATTTGCTTTCAAATTTTAATGCTCGATTGGACGCAAGAAGGGTATGAATAACGATTTTTATGAGGTTTCCATCGAAAGAAAATAAGCAAATCTTCCAACAGCTGCATATTTAGATTTGTGAATCGCTATCAATATAAGATGAAGAGTTTTGCAAGAAATGTCTATAAGATATATAACCCTTTCGTGTACATAACTGAGAATTTCGTTTTCTTATCTTAACTCCGATGGTGTAAAAAGTCAGCAAATTGCAAAGTATGGTAATATCGAGCGATATTTGGAAAACCTTTTTACTGGTTCGAGGCCAGTATGTCTACTCAAGAACTTCATCTCAGAATGTGACATTATACTCTTAATCCGAAAGAAACGTACGTAAGGTTGTTATAATTGTTCGTTGTAATCCGTAACAAAAATATTTTTAGTGCCGTTATTTAATTTCGTTATTTTTAGTGACAAAAATAACAAAAGTGGAAAAGTTTGAAAATTATATCTTCAGAATCAAAATTATTGCGATCGTTATACTTGTCACTGGGTTTAAGAAAAGCTTTAAAAAACACAAATATTTCGACAGCAGTGCCTAAACCTACGTAGTATGCTATGAATTTTCTTACTTAAGTATCTAGGTGTCAAATGATCAGTAATTGATTAAAAAATAAATCTTGGAGAATCATTCCGGAAGTAATTACTTCCATAGAATCCCTAAAATGGTTAGATGTAAGAAGAAACTAATTAGTCTCAATCTCACCAGTGAATAAAGATGTTTTGTTATTATTATTGTAATTTGAATTATGCATATTGTTTACAATTACGGAAATAGTCCAAAGTTTTTACTTTAAACTCCGCGAATCATAATTATTTTATTTGGAGTCTTTGTATCAAGATCCAG
Source organism: Ladona fulva (assembly GCA_000376725.2). Lineage (NCBI taxonomy): Eukaryota > Metazoa > Arthropoda > Insecta > Odonata > Libellulidae > Ladona > Ladona fulva. The sequence goes on along the minus strand of KZ308485.1, from coordinate 450,932 downwards.
GAGAATATTGAAGCAATAATTTGTTATTTCTATTTGATGTTTTATTTCAGAAACTGTCTGAATATCATTAAATTCAGGGAGTAAAGGGAAATCAATAAAGAAAGGAAATATTAGCTGGGTATAGTTACTTAAATATCATCGCATCGCTGCATGATCCATCGTAACAGTGCTCTGTAGCTAGAATGTGACATTATTGAGCTTTCTTGGAAGTTTCTGCTCAGTTTAATAAAACAGTCGACGATAAGCACAAATATTATAACTAATAAGATTCCTCTTTATTTCAAGTAATTATAGCAAGTAGTATAGCTATCCCTTCTCTGGACTACAACCTTGTCGTAGTGGAAGGGCTTGCGTATTCCTATGACCTAGAGAGCGTAACTGGCGGGAACTATGTTCCTGGTAGGGTCACCCATGTGATGTTGAATCAGATCATAACCTGGTCATGATAAAAACCGAGCTAAAGTTTTAAAAGATCTTTCGAGCAAAGATTACACCAAAATGGAACCTTGAAGCCCTTAAGAATGGGAAAGCTAGAGAGTTCCAAGAGTCGGTCAGTAAGGCCTTAGAGGATAAGCGAAGGGAACTTACTGTAGACGGAGAATGGGAAAATATTAAAAACAGTATCAGGAATAATGCCCAAATAACTATTGGGAGGGTCGAGCAAAATAAAATTAGGAAACCATGGATGACGGTAGAAATGATAAATAAAATGGAAAAGGGTTAACACAGAGCTAAGATGTAGAATGTATATGGCACTCAATAACGAACGGAGAAGGGAAACAAATAGGCAAGGGAACAGTGGTGGAAGGGTCAATCTAATGAAATAGAAAAGATGGACGAAAGTGGAGGGGTCGACCTAATGTATAGAAAGGTGAAACAGTTAACGGGAAATAAAACATGAAACAGAATTACCATAATAAAAGATGATAATGGTAACGTTCTACGAAATCAAGTCAGCATAAGGTAAAGGTAGAAATAATATGTTGAGGAACTATATGGAAAGGACATGAAGTTAATAAACATAATGTTAGAAAGTGAACAAGAAGTGGAGGATGATGATGTTGGACCTGGGATATTATATAGTGAAATTGATAGGGCATTGCATGATATGGAAGGAAATTAAGCAACGGGCATTGAGGAGATACCAGTTGAGCTACTTAAAAACCTGAGGGTAAAGGGTAAGAGAGAATTCTATAATCTATGTAATAAAATTTAATTCTATTAAAATAATTTAACTAAGACAATCCTGATTCCTTTACAGAAAAAGAATAATGCTTCTGAGTGTCCGGATTATCGTGCAATCAGTTTAATATCTCACGCGGCAAAGGTTATCCTAAGAGTATTGAATAGAAGAATTAAAGGAAAAATTAAGGAGCAAATCGGAGAGGACCAGTTCGGCTTTCAGAAAGGGAAAGGAACGAGGGATTCAATCGGGGTAATGAGGGTACTAGTAGAACTAAGCCTGGAATTTAAAAAGGATATATGTGCATGTTTTGTCGATTTTGAAAAGGCTTTCGATAGAGTTCAATGGCCAAAATTAATGGGAATTTTAAATTAAATTGGGTTGGACTGGAAAGATAGGCGTTTGGTGCAAAATTTGTACTTAAATCAAAGAGCGCGAGTTAGAATGACTGAGGGGGAGTCGGAATGGGCAGAGTTAGGGAGAGGGGTAAGACAAGGATGCCCATTATCACCATCGCTTTTTAATATNATTCCGGTACTAATATAACATGTAATAACTACTTTTCCTCCATTAGTCTGGCAGAGAATTCGAAAAAGATCAACATAACTTTCGTTGGAACGATAAGGAAAATCAGACGAGAATTACCTCATTCAATTCAAAGACGTAATCAAATTCACTCAACTAGAGTATATAAAAATAGCCTAGGCGATATTTTAACAGATTATCAAGCAAAATAGAATAAAAATGTGCTGTTACTTAGTGCAACGCACCAAGGTAATATCCGATACCCAAAGGAGGAAACCAGACCAAATTTTATTTTATAACGCAAATAAAGTTGGAGTAGATCTTATGGGCATTATGTGCCGGAAGGTTCTACTGGTTGGGCTACAAGGGGGTGGCCTGCACATGTATATTTTCTATATTGGATCTAGCCGCAATAAATAGCTGGGTGCTATTCAAATAACTACAGAATGGAAACTTGGTAGTAAGGCGTGCATACAAAGATTAGTGACAGAAATGGTGGGAAACTCATTTGCAATTGAGCCATTGCCGTCATGCTCATTTGATATTCGGAAAGCTTCATCAGGGGAAAAAATTACAAACAAAAAAAATTATCTACAAGAGCGCAAAAAGGAAAAGGTGCCAAATTTCTCAAGATTGTGAAAATAAATTTGAAATTTGTGTTCAGCGTGTGGAAAAATATATTGTGGAAAATGTGCAGAGAAAGTAATGCTTTTCCGAATGTGTGCTAAAAAATGATTTAAATTTTCCGGGTATAGAAATGCCAATTATGACTTTTTCAGAAAGTAGTAGATCATCCATAGATATAAAGCAGAAATTCTGTGGGTTTGTGTGTTTGTTTGTTTGTCCGCGATTGGAGTGCACACCGTTTGTNGGCAGAGTTAGGGAGAGGGGTAAGACAAGGATGCCCATTATCACCATCGCTTTCTAATATTTATGCAGAGGAAATGGTGAATGAAGCTTGGGAAGAAATAAGCAATGGAGTGAAATTTGGCGAGGAAGTGGTGAAGTCAGTAAGATGTGCAGACGATAAAGCTATTGTGTGCGATTCCGAAAGGGGTTTACAAATACTAGTATATGCTTTAAACGATAATGCAAGGGAATATGGAATGAAAATAAACGTAAGTAAAACAAAAGTAATGAGATTCGCTAAGGGAAAGAAGGCTAAGTTAACGGTCAGGGTGAATGGGGATAAACTAGAGTAGGTGGAAACATTCTCGTACTTGGGTAGTGATCTATCTTGGGATGGGAGGTGTGGAGGTGAGGTTCGAGAAAGAGTAGCATAGGCCAAAGAAGCTTTTATGAAGCGAAGGAAAATGACGACAAAGGGTCTCGATAAGGGAATCAGGAAAATATTGGTAAAATCGTTGACATGGAGTGTTTTGCTGTATGGGTGTGAAACATTGACCTTACGAAAAGAGGACATCAAAAGACATTTGAGATGTGGGTGTGGCGTAGAATGGAAAAGGTGAGCTGCGTGGATAGAAATACAAACATAGCGGTTCTAGAAATGGTTGGGGATGAAAGAGTTTTAATTGAAGTAATTAAGCGCCGATAGAAGAAATGGGTGGGTCAAATATTGAGAGGAGATGGATTGCTGAATAGTCTGATTGAGGGAAGAATGCAGGGTTAGAGACAGAGGGGAAAGTAGAGGCAAAAATGTTACATGAAACAAAGGGGGGAGTGAGTTATCAGGTAACGAAAGAAAAGGCTATGAATGGGGAATAGAAGGGCGCGTGTACCTACCGAAAGGTAAAGCACTTAAGAAAAGAAATATAGATATAACACTGACTTGGTTGTTACATTCATATTTTCATCATAAAATGGGATTCTTGTACTATAAATAACATCTAGTATGCCGCGGGCGTCTTCCGAATGACGAACAAAAAGATTTACGCGGTATTACATCAAAGTGTGCGATAGAAATCTTCACATCTCTTTCCAATATTTCATAGACTACTGGTCCCAGGAAAGATAATATTTAGGTGAGAGTTAAATTTGATAAAGATTGTAGCTGTGGATATAAGTTTTATGAGGATGAATGTTATCGGTAATTTTTATAAAATAGTCTAACCCAGAATAGCCATAGGTAACCCAAAAGTACTATAAAAAATCAGTGGTGAAAGCACTTTTATAAACACAACTGCAAAGCGCCTTGTTCTATCTATAATAATATTACTCGATTAAAATAGGTTTCCCCGCTTGTGTCTTATCAGGAGGCATTCCAATAAGAACAGCAGTACACATAAATATTACTGTGTTATAGTTGAAATGAAATTCTAACGATTATGCAGTACAATAACAGATCAATAATGATATGATGCAGCAAAAAAAAACCAGCAATTTGTACCAGCAGTCAAGATTTTCAATGTAAGCGGGACATCATCAGCGGGAATGTACAAAATAACGATATCTTTATCGACAGACGGTGTGAAAATAATTTCCGAAACAGAAATATCCGGTCGTTGATATTCACCTACGTTTTATATGATACCTCACCGGAATGGAACCAAATTGAAATCAGACATTGCCAAATAACAGATACATATTTGCTGCGAGTGATTCCATTAACGTAACTAACGTTACCAAGTTAACATTATTTGGATATCAAGTTCCCATATAGAAAAACAACTGTCATGAAGCGAAATATGTAGAACAAAACATTATCAGCATTATTAGAAGTGGTCCAATTCACCCGATATCTTTCGGTCTTACCGTCAACATATTTCTCGTCTAGTGAAGCATTCGTTCCAATTACACAGAAAGACACGACGTGTGTTATGAAATAGTCCCCTATTCGATTGCGCATTGCGGAAATTGCTTTTCATCATTTCTGCGGTCACGATAGGGTAAAAAAATTTACAAAACCGAAAAACTCTTTACAAAGAGAAAAATTCTTTACAAAACCGATATAGTTTCCGTAAAATTTACTTCCGGAATTGGTCCACGCTCTGAAGAGGAATGTTACAAACAAATGGAGCTGCATTTTAGCGTTGTTTGCTTTCTGCGTTCGTATGTTTTCATACGGTTAGGGACAAAGCTGAACGAGGGCTCCCGCGCCCGAATAAAAACTGGAAATAGGTTAGCTATCGAGAGAATAGTGAGGTGAACTGTGTGCGTTGAGTACGAGAAGTAAAAATGGGAGCTCTCGAAAAAGACATTAGCTGCAAACGATAACTGTTAGTCAAAAGCCGAAAAGGTATTCGGAGGAGATTATTCATGCGCATTATTCCTGCAAGAAGCCAGTACGCCTGGAACGTGCAATTCCACACGGGATTCGAAATACGCTCATATCGAGGACTTTATTTCGCTGTGAAATTTTGGGCGAAGAGATAACTCGAAGGCAATCATGGAGAATGCAGATGCGTTACTTTAATATCTGCGTGCTTGGAAAATATTCCGGGAAATTTAATTCAAAATATCGTCAAAAAAAAGGTGATACAAGTACGTTTGAGCTTATGTGCGTTCCTTTGGACTGAAATTACCTTCGTTGGGTTCTTTTTCCCTACGTTTGTTATTATACTCGTTGTACGTACTTATATATAAACATAAATTTGATTACTCCCANAAAATTATCATTGCACATTGAGATGTGCGCCTAGGAATGTTCCGTTTAAGCTGTTAGCTAATGCTTTTTAGTCAGACGAATCACTCGCCCTTTCCCCCAAGTCTCCCGAATGACATGTAATTGTTCTAACATGATAGCTCAATTGGGTAGAACAGTCGCCCGGAAATTGGAGGATCCGGGTTCGAGTAACCTATTATTATATATAAATGTGAATAGTTATTTTTATTTTACCTTCCAAATATTCTCGATTCTAGATGGTATCTTGGCATACATTTAAACAAGTAACATTTTTGAATCAACTAACGGTATCATAAAGTTAATGAAAAATGAATATCATGGAAAAATTAACGAACGATATAGTCTATTTTATACTCTAAAAATGGGATACTGTGCTGAAGTGAAAGTGTTTTTATTAACAGTGATCTGAAAAATAAAACACAGTTTTGAGCAACAAAGGAAAATAAATTTTACTAATTCACAATATATTTTTCTAGGCGTCTAGTTTCGCCTTATAACCATTTACAAGCCTAAACTAGTCGCCGACGAACATACATTGTGGGTAAGTAAAGTTTAATTACATCTTTCTACTCATGATGTAAAAAATCCACAAAGTGACGACCAACTATGAGAGGTTTTTTATCAAATACTCTCAAAATTTAGGAAGATTATCCCGGTATCAATTATTCTCATACAAGATGCATTGAGGATGTGTACTTAAAATTAAATTTTAATGACTCAAAGAATAAGAGTGAAGGTAAACAATAACGAAAATTATCATGACAAGCTCGCTAAGTCTATAATCTGTTCCTTTAGAGAAAGCAGCAAATGGGATCGATGCCAATCATAATCAGAGCCCTTATTAACATTGTATTCAGCAATTTCTCTTTAGATTTAAGCAAGTACGGATTGGAATGGAAGTGTCTCTACTCGAATGAGACGAATAGGAAAAGCCTTAATTCAAAATGAAACAAACTTCATTTGAAAGTTAGGTAATCCCCATCCCGAAACAAACATTCATGTCAGGTAGTAAGAAAGCACAGCAGAACATCATTAAGGCTGACAGAAGGCATTTTAACACTAGAAGGACGGCAGGGGTCATTTGACCCAAAATCCGATTTTAACATCAAAAAACTATGAGTAAAACATTTTTAAATTTTTTGAAACTTTTTGACTTTGTTTGATACCATCCAGAATATGATATGGAAAAATAAAAATTTTGCTATGAATGCTGGGAAATTTTTTACATCATGTTATACCTAGAAGGACGGGAAGGGGTCATTTGACCCCTAGAACTATTAATTCCTTTATAAATATTTATTTGCCTTTTATTAGCCAAATCTTTAGCAGTTCTTCAAGAATGGACCTTTAGCTAAACAATTATGAGGTTTTTTACCTTGTCATTTGTTTAAATTTTTATTTATTAAACAAAACGCGGACTGGTGTCCTAAATTTACAGTCTATCATATTGTAGAAACATTTTCGTGGTAAAACTAAACATACGAACCTAATACTTTAGTAATATGTAGTAGAAGGTCCGATTTAATGACAAAAGTCAGTAATATTTTAATAAAAAATTCTATTGCATCTGATAACAAACATAGAAAAGCACTCGTTCACTCTCAGGAACAAATCCCATACAAAAACGAGGGCGGAAAAAATTTTCGAATTTTGCGAAGTTAATTTTCTAATATACCTACAGCTTTTGGCCCCGCCAAATCGGTATAAGGTTATAAATAGTTTTTGAAACTGTCCATTAAGTATTCTCTCCCAAAAAAGGACTGAGGAGAATTAGAAACAACACTGATATCAATATGGAAATAGTACCCTCGCTGGAAAATAAGTTGACAAAAGAGACCCAGGAAAGATATTTTCGCGCATACGTTTTAAAGCGATGTTTCAGTTTTGTTAGCTGTCAAAGTTACTGTCTCATTAATGATCTACTATAGTAGCAACATAGCGAAAGCAGTTACGGATGAAATTCTTC